>JAXIVD010007157.1:12500-21171 GCA_036785275.1 Cancer borealis
TGGGTGACGTACTGGCCCCTTCGCCTCTCTGCCTCTTCACTTTAAAATTCCCTGAAGGCGCAGCGCTCGGGTGGCTGGTCAGTCGTCGTGGTTGAAATAATTAATGAGTATATCGACACATTACAGATGGTTTTATTATATATTCATTTGTGTATAATATACTGCCCATCAAATGAAGACGTGTCATTAGTGTTAGCTGGTGGGATGTATTGAGTGAGATGGAGGGAGAGTGAGAGGGTTTGCCACCCCCTAAGGCACTGCGGGACCAGCAATCAGAGAGGTGGTGTCTGGGCTGTGTAAAGAAAAGCAAATAGCCTCTCATCGAGCTGCTGCTGCTGCTGCTGCTGCTGCTGCTGCTGCTGCTGCTCTGGCAAGATTGAATTCTTTGCTCTGATAACAGGGTTACAGAATAGCCTTGAGGCCGCATGTGAAGTTTGATAGAATTCATCATCATCATCATCATCATCATCATCATCATCATCATCATCATCATCATCATCATCATCATCATCAGCCTCTGAATCCACTGCAGGACAAAGACAAGGGCCTCTCCCAACCTTCTCCACTCATCTCTGCTAGTGGAATTAATAAAGCTTAAATACATCACTCATTTTTACCATTGGGTTTTGATTACTGACCCTTGTCTTTCTCTTTTCAGGTAAGAAACTTCAGTTCGGTGCAGGAATGTGTGTGAGAGCAGCAAGTGTTTACGGTAGGTGATGCGGACCCCTGACAAAGGTTAGCTCCTCGCAGTCTTGCCTCAGGAAATGGGAAAACTTAGCAGTGTTGTGTTGGCAGCAGTTACTTCATGCTCCAAATAACTGTGAGTGGGAGGAGGTGTTTCGTGAGGCTGTGGAGTACAATTTTTACGTAGACAGGTAGACAATACCGACATATACAGGTGATGTTCGCGAGTGTGTGACCTTAGGTGTGTCGGGGCCACCACCAGGGGTCACATCAGCACGACCTCCCTCAACGTCCTCTGGTTGTCCTTTTTGGAACTGCCTCCCTTCTGACCTGCCGGGAAGCCAAAGTTGTTGACGTCTTGAAGTCCTACACATCTTGAGAAGGTCCTTTGATAGATAGATGGATAGATATATTGATAAATAGATGGATAAATACATATATAGATAGATAAATAAATAGATAGATAGATAAATAAATAGATAGATAGATAAATAAATAGATAGATAGATAAATAAATAGATAGATAGATAAATAAATAGATAGATAGATAAATAAATAGATAGATAGATAAATAAATAGATAGATAAATAAATAGATAGATAGATAAATAAATAGATAGATAGATAAATAAATAGATAGATAGATACATAAATAGATAGATAAATGAATAAATAGATAGATAAATGAATAAATAGATAGATAAATGAATAAATAGATAGATAAATGAATAAATAGATAGATAAATGAATAAATAGATAGATAAATGAATAAATAGATAGATAAATGAATAAATAGATAGATAAATGAATACATAGATAGATAAATGAATAAATAAATAGATAAATGAATAAATAGATAGATAAATGAATAAATTGACAGAGAGAGAGAGAGAGAGAGAGAGAGAGAGAGAGAGAGAGAGAGAGAGAGAGAGAGAGAGAGAGAGAGCCGACGATTCATGTGATAGTGATCGGCTTCACATTATTTATCCGCACAATTTTGTAACCTGTCATTAAAATCCCAACTTTGGAACACTAGAAGGTAAAAATGCAAGGCAAAAAGAGTCAGTAAGTAAGGTGCGGCGAGGAGAAGAGGTTCGTTGACTGGGGGAGAAAGGGGTGGGGGGAGGATCTAGGGGGGGGATGGGTAGGTGGGTGGGTGAGGGGAAGGGGAGGTGGGTGAGGGGAAAGCATCCATTGTGCGTCTCGTTATCACCAGGGTCGGGGCACGCACCCATCCTCCCCGTCACCACGATACCTTATCAGTTACGTGGCCCCAACGCTTCCAGCTCCTCTCTTGTTTTCCTTCCTGTCCCACGGCAAGGAACGAAACGACTCTCTCTCTCTCTCTCTCTCTCTCTCTCTCTCTCTCTCTCTCTCTCTCTCTCTCTCTCTCTCTCTCTCTCTCTCTCTCTCTCTCTTTCTCTCTCTCTTTTCATAACACACACGAGGGAAAGGTTCATGTTTAAAGATATCATCAGGTAGACATTACATAAAGGTGAGACAGGTTAATTATATGGCTGGCCAAGAGGAGCTTGATTACTCATGTTAGGGGGACACAAAGGAATTCCAGTGTCTCATTTTACTGGTATTATGGTGGGTACGTGAAGGACTTTGGTAGATGTGGTAGCAAGGGATGAAGGAATGAGACAGATTGATTCTAATAAGTTGTTGAGATGCTGTCACAATTATTCGTTTTGTAAGCCGTGAAGTGTGTGGCTCTCCATTCGCAGGACGTCATTAAAGAATCGCTTTATAAGTAATGCTAAAGTAGGTAGGTTTTAGGGAGGAGTAAGGATACGTGAGGCAAGCTATAAGTGTTCAATAGAAGGGGCAAACTTTATTGAAAAAGTACTAGTTAACATATGCACATTAATCAAAAAAAGAACATCAGGTCCCCGAAAACCGTGGAAAGGAGAGGAAGACCACTTTCATTCCAAATCTTCAGTCCCAATCTTCCTTCCCTAAATTGTTCGGGATCACTTGCGTCAAGGGAAGCAATGTGGGTCGCGCAGGCCGCCCACGGGGACCACTGAAAACCTGACATCTTATCTTGCCATCACAGGTTGCGCCTTCAGGTTCTTACAGCCTTACTGTGCACAAGGGTGAAGGTAGAAAAAAAGAGCAAGCATCAGGCAGGATTCATGGCCTTAAATGGTGATGAACCCTGACGTGCCTGCCGCGGGATGAACACTTGGTAATGTACGGCCACGGAACTCTAAGAAAAAAGAAACTTACATTTTTGGTATTATAAAAGATTTCTCGAGATTGATTTTGTATGTTACATTTATGCATGGGGGAAAAAATATTGCCAACGAAAATATGGATTTCTCAAGATTGATTTTATATGTTACATTTATGCATGGGAAAAAAAAAAATATTACCAGCGAAAAAAGAAAATATGTACTAGCAGTGAAATATAATACTTAGGGTGTTCTAAGACGTGGTGATGGTGGTGGTGGTGGTGGTGGTTGTACCCTCGCTCGTCTGGTTAGAACATAATCATTGTATTTATTTATTATTTTCCTATTCATGAGTGGTTCAAAAATACCTACATTTTAACCACTTACACTGCGTTCGACTGCCTTGTCAGCCAAGTGGAATACCGATGGGATAGCTTGTGTCGTAACAAAATTGTTTGCCAATAGAACCATTTTATCCGCACCCGGCAATGTGTTCACTTCTGTTATGCATATATTTTGTTGTATTAAAGAAGGATTTGTAAATTGCGTGTTAGCGAGACAAATGATGATATTGTTTAGGCCTGTTGTGAAGGCAAACAAACAGGTCGTCAAAACTAAAAGATGGCGTGTTGGGTGTCCGTTTATGTGATCTGATTAATTTACTTATATTGTTGTTTACTCCCGTAGTGGTAAGAGATATGGGATTGTATTAAAGGTGATATGAGGTAGATATAGGAGAGAGAAAAAAGAGAGAGAGAGAGAGAGAGAGAGAGAGAGAGAGAGAGAGAGAGAGAGAGAGAGGAGAGAGAGAGAGAGAGAGAGAGAGAGAGAGAGAGAGAGAGAGAGAGAGAGAGAGAGAGCACGGGCACAATATTTACATCGCGTTGCACAAGAGAGGTCAGTTAGTGGTGTTGCCCTTGCCACTCGGAACAAGGGCGCCTTGTTTGTGGCTGCGAGACACTGCCCAAGAAGGAACCCGAAGGACGCTATCTCCCCTCCCAGCCTCACCTCCGATAGTGAGGCTGACTTTCTTGTGTTGTGGCGACCTGTGGTGGTGGTGGTGACTGTGGTAGTGGTGGTAGTGATGGTGGTATAGTGGTGTAGCTCTTGTTATTGTACTGTTTGTTGTTTGTTCATGGGGATATTATCAATTTTAAATGCTGAAGGTGAAACTAAAGTGCTTTATATAATGTTGTCTATATGGTTCACTGCGCCATCAAATTAGTAGAGCTTGTCCAGCCAAGGTATTGAAAGGGATGTGTATATTAGTGGGTATTTACAGCAGCTTTGAGTAGCTTCTATTAGTAATCCTTGCACTGGTCTTCACTTCACTCCCGGTTCTTTGTGTGTTCCAGGTGGTCGCGGTTAACATACTCATCTCCCTTTCACTTCCGCTTCTCCTTTGTTATGTAATCCGTATCTTGGTTGTAATATATAGTAGTGAACCCCATACAAGGGAAGCACGTACTTTATCTGTTGGCGGCCATTTCTTAGAGCGGTCTTTTCAACATCTTGTATTTCAATGTGATACGACACTAATATGGTTTTAATAAGATGCTCCCATGCCTTTCATCAACGGTCCGTCATTTGGTGTTGGGCGTCTCATGTTCCTTGTAATACCTATTATGATTTTTTTTAACAAAGGTCTTAATTTTCTGATTGAAATGATAGGAATTTTGAAAACAGTTGTAGAGCGTGTACCGTGTATACTTGGTTACATACTGTGTCAGATTGTAATATTATCTACATGAGTCTTACTTTACTATTTAACACACAAAGTTGTCATACAGTGAACATTACATAATCTAAACCGAAGCGCAAATATACGTACGTTTGACACAATGGGTGAAGATATACATGAAAACAAACATTACGTGTGTTACCAACCTAAAGTCAGTGATAAATTATTCTTTTGATGGTGATTCATAACTGTCACCTACTTCTAAATAAATCATTACCTTGGATTAATGTTTGGTTGAATCAGATAGAGAAATCCGTCTTGAACTGAAAACTTGTCACACCACCTCTTGCACATCCATCATTTTCAAGGCTGCACCTCCTCACCAGTCCTCGAGTCATACCTCCTGTCTGTGGCGAGAATTTCCCCCATTAACTAACAGGGGCATATCAAGGTGTTTCATTTCCCTTGAATACATACTAAATCTGGACTTTCTTGTATATTTTAAATGAAGAAAGAGGGAGAGAAAAAAATAGTGTTATCAAGTTAAGAGTCAAAACGGTTTTCAAAGAAAGCAAAACACAAGGTAAGCGTCGCGGCTTATCGTGTGGACTCAGTTGTAACCACTTAGATTAGAGTTAGTAATGCAGAGACTCACTGGAGAACCTGAGAAGTGTGAGGTGAACAAGAGTCATTTTTGTGAGACGTTAAGTTGAGATTTGAGCAATAACTAATTCATATTGTTTTCATAGCTAAGTATTTCTCATTATCCGTTTCTATGAATAAGTTCATGTATTAGTTTTTGGTTCATATACTGGATTTGCACTAAGTTATACAGCAACGTAAGTTTATTCGTGTCTTATATATAGTTCTCATCTTTAATTTTCAGGTTTGATATGTAATATTGAGAAGTTTATTTTTGTTGTCTTATCATTTGTTTTTAGAGGAGTTTGGGGAGACACAGACTAAAAAAAACATTGTTTGGGACCAGGTATGTATGTCCAGCGGTGAATAATGAAAGAATTTGCGTGACGGTATGGAAAACATTCAGACTGATTGTCCTTCGTGCAGTCGTTCATGAATACATAAATACATTTGGTATGCGTTGCTATTGATAGTTGTGTTGCATAGTGTAAGCAAGTGTATTCCATAGCAAGGTAGAAATATTTTCGTGTGCGGAGAAATGGAATACCTGATGTCAATAACGGCGGGTGGGTCAGGTTCAGGCCACGGCTATGAACCATGACCCCTCTTCCTCCCCCCCCCCCCCCCCCCGTGGACCTTTAATGGTCAGTCCAGACAAAAAAGTTTATCTTTTCCAGACTTGAGGTTAGTGGAATTTTCTGGGCCGAGGCCTCCACATCGCTACGTTAGGTCACGGAGAAAATCATCTCATGGCCGAAAAAGATATTATGAGAGGAATAAATCCTAAAACGAAAAGTATACTGGGATTTGGGGAGGCTCCTGGCCGGCCCAAGGCAGGATGGTGGCGGTATGAAGCCGGGAATCGCAAGGTATTGGCGGGCGAGGCGGGACACCACAGCCAGAATATTGGCTGAGGCCGCGTTGGGGATACTTACTGCAGGAGTCTTCTCGCGAGTGGAAATATCGGATTTGGTGTACTTGAGTGCGAATACTTGAGTGTCTTGGGGCCGCGCTGTTATTATTCATTTGTTTCGGCAGGACTGGTGGTGGTAGCGGATGTCTGGTTCATTGCATGCTTCAGGGGATTATATATATATATATATATATATATATATATATATATATATATATATATATATATATATATGAATATTTTCTTTATTGATGTGTGTGTGTGTGTGTGTGTGTGTGTGTGTGTGTGTGTGTGTGTGTGTGTGTGTGTGTGCGTGCGCGTGCGTGCGCGTGTGCGTGTGCGTGTGCGTGTGTGTGTTTTCCTTATACGTGGGAAAGGTGTTGCAGGTGCCGAGGAGGGGAGGTGGTTGCGTGAGACTATAATGTGTGACTCAGCTGGTGGAGGCTGCCCGCAAATTAATGCTAATATTGAAGCTATAATTAAATGTGTGGACGGAGTAGGGCTTCAGCCACCTGCTGCCACTCCTTCTCTCCTTTGCATGACTCTTTATGAAAGCATTTTTCAAATATTGAACCTAATACTGAGTTCACAGGAAATTTGCTGTCAAAAAATGCATGTTGGAGTTTTTAAACCACCCACAAAGAAATCAGTGAGACCTCCTCCTCCTCCTCCCTCCTCCTCCTCCTCCCCTCCTCCTCCTCCTCCTCTCTTCTCCTCCTCCTCCTCCTCCTCCTCCTCCTCCTCCTCCTCCTCCTTCTCCTCCTCCTTCTCCTCCTCTTTCTTCTCCTCCTTTAGCCTCCTTTTTTCTTTGGTTCGTTAAAGTATTATGGCAGCGGCAGCAGCAGCAGCAGCAGAAGTGTGTACGGATATGAACAAGCAGTAGTCTGTGTACCTTGTCTAGCTTTCGCGTGCATTGCTTTGCTTGGACATACTCAACCTTCTGCTCGTAAAGGGATTTTGGGCATACCATAAAGAGTTAATAATAAAATAAATAAATAAAAATAACCCTTATAATTCCCAGTCAAATTTTATACTTCATGCAAGGGGTGCGGCGGCCTTTTATCGCTGTGCTGCTGGTACAGGATGCCTTGTGAGCCAACACGAACACGGCTATATATAGATAGACATCTCAGCATCACGCTATGGGCTCCTTGGGATGTCTGGAAGCAGGCGTTACGAGAGAGAGAGAGAGAGAGAGAGAGAGAGAGAGAGAGAGAGAGAGAGAGAGAGAGAGAGAGAGAGAGAGAGAGAGAGAGAGAGAGAGAGAATGTTAGTTGCGTCATAATCTGGAATAATTGTTTTGATGGACTGTGTCTATCCCACATTCTCTCTCTCTCTTTCTCCTCTCTCTCTCTCTCTCTCTCTCTCTCTCTCTCTCTCTCTCTCTCTCTCTCTCTCTCTCTCTCTCTATTTCTCAGGGTGTGTAATATTCCGTGGGCGTGGTGCTGCCTTGTTTCCTCGAGAAGCGAGGGATTTTATGGATAAGTGGCGACTGACAGGGAACAAATAGTGCAATTGTAACTAAATCCATACCTAGAGGGTGTTTGGTTCTGTGTGGAAGCCGCGGCTGTGTTGTATTTATATGCCTTCAGGTTTGGTGTAGATCCCAACCATACAAGGCAGGTACTAGTGCTTTCCCGAGTCTTAAGTAGAAGCTACACTGGAATACATAATATTTCAACCTGTGCTCAAGGTGGTAATAGGGTGGGTGTGTTTCAGTGTATGCCAGGAAGGTGTTGGTAAAATGTAGTCTGCCACTAACTAGGACATGTAAAATCATTGTCTGGTTGTTATCAAAGCTAAACAGTTTATTATTTTTTTTATTGTATATATCTTAAGTCTACTTTTTAAACTATCGGATCATCTTGCTGTCGTGAAAATTCTTCCACAACTTTCTTAACTTTTCGTGCCATTTTTGTCTTACTGATAAATGGTGATTCTCTTGGTGTTTGCTTCGAGTACTTTAACAGTCTATGAATAAACATACATCGTTACCAGTCTGAGGGAAGGTACTAATCACCTGACGATCACAATCCTTCACAACGACTACCATTCAGCGGCAGTGGTCGTTAACCCAGCAGACAAGGCGCAGGTCGTCCTCCAGGTAATATTTGTGGAGAGATGTCGTAGCATTAGGCAGCGGGCGGCCATTACTTTGATCCTTCCTCTCGACGACTCCACACAGTCAGGAGAATAGAGAATAAAAGAGAGAGAGAGAAGACAAAAATGAGTGAGAAAAAAAGAGAAGATAAAAGAAAGTGTGAAATGATAATACCATGACAGGATAAGTTTGAAAAAAGGTGTCATTTGAGTAACAGGACACCTTGGAAAACCAGAACAGTCATGTTAGACACCACCAATTATTTTCCCTTTTACCATATTTTGGGGGATCCAGTAGGTGTTTCGACATGCAAAACACGGTGCATGTGTTACCTCAATTAGGCTCCTGCTCCTATATCCTACGAGACTTGATTTTCATTCGTATAATTCATTTGTATAATTCAGTCATTTTAGTATGAGTAATGTATCTCATGGTTTTTTCCCTTCTGTTTGCCAGCAGGTCGTTACA
>JAXIVD010007158.1:12500-15000 GCA_036785275.1 Cancer borealis
AACATCTAATTCAAACCTGATTTAATTACTTCATATATCTAAGTATGTTTAGTTTATCTCTATCCTTCCGCACACACACTACACACACACAACACACACACACACACACACACACACACACACACACACACACACACACACACACACACACACACACACACACACACACTACTTGAATTCAAACACAATTACTTCGCACGTAAAACCCCGTACTTACGAAGGTCTTAAAGAGGGTCAGAGAGCAGGTAGGGACGAGTGTAAGATCACGCACACAGACACACACACACACACACACACACACCACACACACACACACACACACACACACACACACACACACACACACACATGACAAACCCTCGTTGTGTAGGAAAAAAATTACACATGAACATCATACAACTGTGGGTGCGTACATGCATACCCACACACACACACACACAACACACACACACACACACACACACACACACACACACACACACACACACAGGTGGTATTTCCTTCCGACACTTTCATGTCATGTGCACAAGTAGATCGACTGGATTCTCTCCTCCTCCCCTTCCTCCTCCTCCTCCACCTTTCCCCTCCCCCTCCCTCATATTTAGGCCCTCATTATTTTCATTCTTAATAACAACAACAACAACAACATGTATATATCTTCACTCATTCAAGTCCCTAACTACCAATTACATAGTTTCATCCATTAGTTATGGAGAAGAAATCGATTTGCCGTCACAAATGGGAAATAAACAGAAGAAAAAAAAAAAAGCATTAGGATCTTTCACAAGCCTTTATTTCTTAATCTTTCTTTTGTCATTTATATTTACCTCCTCTCTCCTCCTCTTCTTCCTCCTCCTCCTCCTCCTCCTCCTCCTTCTCCTCCTCCTCCTCCTCCTCCTCCTCCTCCTCCTCCTCCTCCTCCTCCTCCTCCTCCTCTCCTCCGTGTCATCTTTCCTCTCTTCTCTTTACTATCTCTTTCTTAACTTTTCTCCCTCTGTTCCTTCTTTCCTCTAAGCTCTTCACACATACACTTACAACATTCTTTAACCACTCCCTCCTCCTACACGTCCTCTCTCCTCCTCCTCCTCCTCCTCCTCCTCCTCCTACCTCCTCCCTCCTCCTCCTCCTCCTCTCCTCCTTCACCTCTCACCATCACCATCACACACAAATGTGAGTTCCGATTACATGATATTTTTTTTTTACTTTTTTATTTTCTTTTTTTTCCTTGTGTTATATTAAAGATAGTTGACTTTACCGCAAAACTTTGCCACACCTTAAACGAACGGGAAGGCCGGTTTTTGTTACCTACGAGAGATGAGAGAGAGAGAGAGAGAGAGGAGAGAGAGAGAGAGGAGGAGAGAGATGAGAGAGGAGATGAGAGGAAGGAGAGAGATAGAGAGGAGAGAGTGTGAGTGTGTGAGTGTGTGTGTGTGTTGTGGTGTGTGTGTGTGTGTGTGGTGTGTGTGTGTGTGTGTGTGTGTGTCGTGTGTGTGGTGTGTGTGGGGGTGTGTGTGTCTGTGTGTTTTTTTTAACTTACCACCCTTTGCTTTATGTGTGTTTTTACAAGTCTTATGTATATGTGTGTGTATGATTAATATCAAACAAAAATTTCATCTCTCTCTCTCTCTCTTCTCGTCTCTCTCTCTCTCTCTCTCTCTCTCTCTCTCTCTCTCTCTCTCTTCTCTCTCTCATCCTCATTTCGTCCCTCTCTCTCTCTCTCTCTCATCTCTCTCGTCTCTCTCTCTCATCTCTCTCTCTCTCTCTCTCTCTCTCTTCTCGTCTCTCTCTCTCTCTCTCTCTCTCTCTCTCTCTCTCTCTCTCTCTCTCTCTCTCTCTCTCTTCTCGGCTTTGCAGAGTGAGTCAGTTGGTGAATCATGTCCAATGAATGAGTCCAGTTTACTACACTCGCCAGCTTTTTGTATGAAATGACTTGAACAAGGCTACCGTAACTGAGGAAAGGGGGTGGGGGGAGGGGGCAGGCAAGGGAGGATGAGGAGGAGGGAGGAGGAAGAGGAGGGAAGAGAAGGAGGAGGAGGAGGAGAGAGAGGAGAGAAGAGAAAGGAGGAAAGAGGAGAGAGGAGCGATAGTGGAAAATAGGAGAAATGAAAATTGAAGAGAGATATTTGGTAATTTCATTCATGTCTTTTCTCTTTTCTCTCTTCTTCACCTTCTCCTCGTCTTCCATCCTCCTCCTCCCTCCTCCTCCTCCTCCTCCTCCTCCTCTTCCTCCTCTTCCTCCTCCTCCTCACCTCTTCCTCCTCTCTCCCGTCCTCCTCTTCTCCTCCCTCCTACATACACACACACAATCCTGAACCACTGAAAACGTGTTCACTGTCGGAAGTCCTGTTTTTCTTTTTTTTCTCTCTCCACTAACTGCCTGTGAGGACCGCAGGGCAGATGGGGTGGGGCTGAGGGGTGAAGGGAAAGGAGAAGGAGATAGAGGGCAGGATGCTGGGTACCGGTATGTCGTTGGGGGAAGTTGACAAGAGAGGGAGGGGAG
>JAXIVD010007158.1:17500-21167 GCA_036785275.1 Cancer borealis
TATATGGTTCGTATTGTGTGGGTGGTGGATGGGGTGATAGTAGTAGTAGTAGTAGTAGTAGTAGTAGTAGTAGTAGTAGTAGTAGTATGTTAGTAGTAGTAGTAGCAGGCAGTAGTAGTAGTTAATACTAGTAGTAGTAGTAGTAGTAGTAAGTAGTAGTAGTAGTAGTATGTAGTAGTAGTAGCAGTATAGTAGTAGTAGTAGTAGTAGTAGTAGTAGTAGTGTAGTAGGAGCAGTAGTTAGAGTAGTAGTATGTAGTAGTAGTAGTAGTAGTAGTAGTAGCAGTAGTAAGTAGTAGCTTAGCAGTAGTAGTAGTAGTATGCAGTAGTAGTAGTATAGTAGTAGTAGTTAGTAGTAGTGGGAGCAGTAGTAGTAGTAGTAGCAGTAGTAGTAGTAGTAGTAGTAGTAGTAGTAGTAGTAGTTCGAAGAGTAGTAGTATGTAGTGAGCAGTAGTTGTTTGTTGTAGTATCAATGATAGATGGATAGATATAGAATGATAGATAAGACCACACAGACAGACAGACAGACTGATACACAGACAGACAGAAATATAGACAGACAGGACACACACACACACGACACACACACACACACACACACACACACACACACACACAACACACACACGACACACACACACACACACACACGCGCCGCGGTGCGCGCCGTGCGCACGACAAAAAAAAACCATCATAATACCAATGTCTCATAAAATATAAAATAATATTATCGTTAAAAATCAATATTATGAAATAATAGAATGAAAAAAAATAACCAACACTAACTAAGATTCTCAATACGAAAAATTATATTATAGTAAAAAAAAAAAAAATTAACTAACATGATGATTATGATGTTTAAAAATAAGTTAATAATAAGTTTGAAAAATGTTAATAGATAAAGAAATAAGTTTTAAGACTAATTGAAAATAATTAATTCTAAAAATGTAAAAAAAATAATCTATTATAAAATGTCAAAGAATATGTAGAAAAATAAGCTTTAAAAATAATGTTTAAAAAAAAGTAGAAAAAAAGTTGAAATTATATTACAAAAAAAAAAAAATGCAACATAATATAAAGTTAAAAATACAACCACCACACCACCACCCACCACCACCCACCACACCCACCACCCACACCGACCACCACCACCCACCACCACCACCACCTATCTTCATTATAAAAAAAAAAAAACGTAAAACAAACATTCCCACCTTACACGATAATGGACACACTTGACACACAGTCACCCCCCCAAAAAAAAATAATAGACAGAACAAAAGGACAAAAAACACTATAACAAATTAGTACTTGGAAACAGAAAAAAAAAAAACAGGATGCAGGGAGACTAACTAGAGACGATTAAAGAGCTAAAAATACACCATTTCAGCAGTCAGTTGTGTGTGGTTGTGTGTGTGTGTGTGTGTGTGGTGTGTGTGGTGTGTGTGTGTGTGTGTGTTGTGTGGTGTGTGTGTGTGTGTGTGTGTGTGTGTGTGTGTGTGTGTTGTGTGTGTGTGTGTGTGTGTGTGTGTAGGGTCCGGCTGAGTGAAGGGGTAAAATTTAGAAGAAACAAAAAAAGAAAAAGAAAAAAGTGTTGGAAGGTGGTGGAAATTTGGAGTTTGAGGGTAATGAAGGAGAAAGGAGAGGAGGGTAGGAGGAGGCTGGGAGGGAGGAGGAGAGGAGAGGAAGGAGGAGGAGGAGGAGGAAGGAGGAGAAAGAAGAGGAGGGAATTAGAAGGGACTAAAAAAAGATACTAAGGTGAAGTAAAAGTAAAATTAAATAGAAAATGAGAAGTTATTGCTAAGTTGTGGAAGTGAACTCTCTCTTCCTCTCTCTCTCTCTCTCTCTCTCTCTCTCTCTCTCTTCTCTCTCTCTCATCTCTCTCTCTCTCTCTCCTCTCTCTCGTCACTCTCATTCGTCCTCTCTCTCATCTCTCTCTCTCTCTCTCTCTCTCTCCTCGTCCTCTCCATTCCTCTCCTTCCTCGTCCTCTCCATTCCTCTCTCGTCTCTCTCCTCTCTCTCTCTCTCTTGCTTCCTCATTATTTCCTTTATTATCCTCTAATCTCTCTTACTTACTTCCTCTCCCCGCTTCTCTCTCCCCTCCCTCTCCTCTCTCCACATAAACTCTCCTCTCCTCTTTCCCTCACCTTCCCACATATTCCCTCCTCCCTCCTTCCTCCCTCCCTGTCCTCCCTCCCTCCCCCTTTCCCTCCCTCCCTCCCACTCCTTTCACTTCCTTTCTTCCTTCCCTCTCCGCCGTGTTGCAATGAGGGGTCATCTCAGGTCATGTTTGCCCTTCCTCTCGTGTTTCCCCTCCCTCCTTGCGCGTCTTGTGGTCCACTGGGCTGTCCTGGGTGCTGGTATTCACGCCCTTGCTCTAACCTGGCGTGCCCCTATCGTGCCCTGTAGAACACACACGCCCTAAGGGGACACGCAGGAAAAGTTGCAGAACAATCCATTTTAGTTTTTTTTCATCTCTTTATTCAGGATATGGTCAGCCCTTTTTTTTTTTTTGTAGCGTAATTGTCTGTTTTGTATTATATTAACCTGATTTACTCTCTCTCTCTCTCTCTACTCTCACTCTCTCTTTCTCCTCTCCTCTCTCTCTCTCTCTCTCTATCTCTCTCTCTTCGTCACTCTCTCTCTCTCTCCTCTCTCGTCTCTCCTCATCTACTCGTCATCCTCTCTCTCTCCCTCTCTCTCTCATCCTCCTCCATCCTCTCTCTCTCTCTCTCTCCTCATACGGAAATGCAAGCACGACGCAGTTACGGAAGGCAGTGTCATGACTTGTGTTACTATTATTACTACTACTACTAGGTGGAGGGGAGGCGGAGTAGATGAAGGAGGAGGAGGAGGAGGAGGAGGAGGAGGAGAGGAGGGAGGAGGAGGAGGAAAAGACAGTGGATTGAGGAAGGGGTGAGTCAGATATAACGGGAGCGTGTTTGTCCTGTCATGTTTGGTAAGCTGACCTGCAGCACCTTCATACAGGATAATTGTCTGTCTCGTGCCCCCTACCGGTATCAATTATAGCAGCCGCCACCATCCACCACCACCTGTAACATCCTCCGTGTGTGTGTGTGTGTGTGTGTGTGTGTGTAGTGGGTGTTGTGTGTGTACTATGTGTGTAGTGTGTGTGTGTGTGTGTGAGGTGGTGGTGTGTGTCGTGTAGTGGTTTATTTTATGTGGTGTGTCGTGTGTGTTTACTTTGCAAATTTTTCCATGCAAACCTCCCTCGACTAGCCTATTTCGCCGCCGCGGCTTTGTTCAGCCTTCACTTCACGACTTCCCCCATAAAAAGTATTGATAAGTATGATTTATTCGCCTCACTACTTATTCATGCGCTCAATCACATCAACTCACTCACTCACTCACTCAAACAATCAATCAATCAATCTATCACTCATTCACTTCATTCACCTCATACACTCACTCAATACACTGCAAGTCCATCTATTACTCACTTTGTGTTTTCCGTGTCCGTGTTGCGTCTCTCTCAAACTTCCCCATTACCCTTCCACCCTCCAAGTGGTCAAGGTCACCACCACACACGTGACATGTGGTTATTGTCCCAAGACCTATGACGTCACACAGGCCGTGACGTCACACACTCGATGACCAATCAGGGCGTGACTTGAGAGTTCTATGGTTGTGATTTTCCGTTTGACAGG
>JAXIVD010007159.1:2500-21162 GCA_036785275.1 Cancer borealis
CACCGATGACGTATGTTGACTAATTTGTTTTTGTTGCTCATAAACATATTCTTTACAATACTCTGAAGTGTTTGCTTTTTATTTGAGGTTCCTATCTTAATTCTAAGTATTTTATTTGATTTTTCTAAAAATCTACCGTAGGACGGGTTTGCAAAAGGCCAGATTTCGAGTGTCCAGTCAAGTATAGTGTAGTCTATGTTTAGGTTAATAACTTAAATTATTCCAAGAGAAATAGACATACAAAAGGTGCTTTAAATGTTGTAGGATCAATTGCAAATACTCTTTTGGTACAGCAACACAAGACCAAATAGATCACATTCACGAGAAATGGCAATCTCTTAATCGATTTACGGAAGAAGAAAGGAAAGTTCGTAATGTACATTCTCATATCTTGAATGTTACTCTAGGTGATTTAACAAATGTGCACCAAGCATTATATAAACTGAAAACGGCTATGAGTATGACTAAAAAGAATATTTAATAAACTAAATGATAAAATAACTAAAACAAATCAAGAACTGCTTATGTTAGAAACTCTTCTACATGTACATTTAGTTCTAAGTGTTATCTCTGCGGATCATATAAATTTAAGAATTGGGTTACAGACCATGTTGGAAAACCATATTTCTCCTCACATTGTAACTAACACTAAGTTATTGAAATTATTGGATGATATTTCTGTTAAAACTATTGGTTTATTGTTTCCTCCTAAACCAGAATTTTTAGGTTTGCATAGAGCTGCTATTCATATTGTTCATAAGACTGCATTAGATGGATTGAGTTTCTATTTACTTATTCCCCTCATAAGTGATCCCACAGACACTTTTGATGTCTTAAAAATGGATTCTTTACCATATCCTCTTCTACATACTGATGCTTTCATGTTACATTATACATCAACGCATTATTTGGTTATTAGTGAATCTAGGACTCATTATTTTTTAATGGATGATTTTAATGTATTTAGGAAATATGACAACTTATTGATTTGTCCACCAATGGGACTAGTTTATAACAGAAATACTGATTCTTGTGAACTACCATTGTTTCTTGAAAAACAATATGTCTCTAAACTGTGTAAAACACAAATTGTTAATGAGTTTTCACCTATTTTATCATGGTTGTAGTATCCATAGCGATATATTCTCACTTCCAGTTATACAATCACATGTAACAATGGTACCTTTAAATATCAAGCCATACCCCTTCTCACTGCTTCTCTCCTTCACAACATGGGAACATGGATTTTTCATGAATGTTACTAATATCACCCTACCCAGCAGTAATCGATTGGAACCTTTACCCCTCAACGACGACATTGACCAGCTGCAGCCGATATTGAAACAACAGAACACCGACGCAGAACATCCGGTTTGGACACGAATGGGTAGCACGGTGTTGATTACCCTACTCTTCGTGTTACTGACTGTTGGACTCAAACGGGCGCGTGATTGTTGGTGCGCTTCTTGGTTATCCAATCAACTGGAAGACACCCAAGAGTCTCACGAATTGATACCGAATCCTTCACCGTCGACTTCACCGACGTGTCAGCATCATTAATATGTTGCCCGAGGACGTGCACTCGAAGACGGGGGTATATCGTGACCAGATAGTAAGACAAAAGGGAAGATATATATATTATGTGAAGGAAACAAATAAGTGCTCAAATATTTTTACACACATAGCCCTACAAATGTAATGTTTACTTGTGACCAGAGGGCGAGATAAAAGGGAAGATAAATCTTATAGGGAAGATAAATAGTATGAGACGAGTGTTCAAATGTTTGTCTACACAGAAGGAAAATAAACCTAAGAATTAGCTTAAAGCAATGTCCACACAGAGGGAAAATAAGCCTAAGGATTAGCTTAAAGCAATGTCTACACAGTGGGAAAATAAGCCTAGCAATTAGCCTAAAAAAATGTCATAGTCTTCACTGATGTAATATTTACTTCAGAGTATTGTAAGTCTAACAGTTAGCATAAAAACAATATAGGGACTTCCCCCAAATGTTGTGTCTGTAGAGAATTGGTAGCTGTCTAGAGTTTGGAAATAAAAGAGGCTGTACTAGCTTAGAGAAGTCAGCATTCACTCAAAATTATACTCAGGAAGTTCAACCAACTCAGCTCAGAATGGAGCTATTGGGATATGGGGTAAGTGGAAAGCTCTGTTCTAATGCAGTCTTGAAAGTAGGTATAGGATGTTAGTGTAAGGATATTTTATTTAGAATTTGTGATGTATGATGTGCATGCTCCATGATTATTTTATTATGTGTTGCTCTGTGATTATTTTATTATGTGTTGCTCCATGATTATGAATATTTTTATAAGCTCCTAGAATAATTACTTATGGGCCTGATTATATATGTGTCAAAGCAAGAAGAAAGGATGATGTTATTATATGGTAGAAGGAGCAAGGAAAGAGTATTTGTTAATTAAAGTTATAGAAAAGGGAATGATTTTTTAATGAAAATCATTTTAGAAATTAGTGTTCTGTACCCCGTGGCCAAAGTATAAGTTGATTAACAGAACACGAAAACGTTGCAATAACGAGCAACGAAAATTTATAGGGGAAGAATAACTCATAATATCCTTCACCTTAGTATCCAATTGTTTTACCATTTCTTGCCCCACCGTATACCCAAGATAGTCTACATGAGCCTTAACAAAGTCATTTTTCACCAAGTTTACGGTTAAATTTGCATCATCAAGTTTCTTAAGCACCTTCCGCAACACAGTTATGTGCTCCTCCTACTCCTCAGAATACAAAATTATGTCATCATTATATATAGCACATCCTTTGACATCTCTCAATACCCTATCCACAAGTCTCTGAAAACAGCCAGAACTGTTCTTCGTCCCACAAGGAAGAACTTTGTACTGAAAAAAGCCATCCATGGTAACAAATGCAGTTATTTCCTTAGCTTTTTCAGTTAATCCTACCTGCCAAAATCCTTTTAACAAATCAAGCTTTGTCATAAACTTCGCCTTGCCTAACTGGTCAATACAATCGTCTATTCGGGGAATAGGATAGGAGTCACTTCTAACGACTGCATTTACCTTCCTAAAGTCCGTACAAAACCTGTAGCTGTTTCCTCCAGGATTCCTCACCAATAAACAGGGCGAGTTCCATGGACTAATGCTAGGTTCTATCAAATCATTCATAAGCATATACTGCACTTTCTTCCTCATTATTTCCCTTTTAAACGGGTTTACTCTATATGGGTGTTGTTTAACTGGCTTTACATCCTCTATTTCTATATCATGAACAATGACATCAGTTCTTCTAGGTACATCACAGAACAAAGACTTAAACTCCATAATTATCTTCTTTACTTCACACCTTTCATCCTCATTCAAGTGTTGCAACTTCTGGCCTAGATCACTCAAGACTACCGAGTTTTCCAAGCAATGACCCTCACATCTATTTATCAGAAAGTCGTCACCACACTCCACCACATCACTTCCCAACTCTACAGCATTTGCGCAGGTTCTTTCAGTTTCCCCTTAATTTTCTGCATCATCTCTACGGTAATGATATGGCTTAATCATATTTATGTGACACAATTGAATACATTTGCGCCTCTCAGGGGTTTTCACCAAGTAATTAACTTCACCTATTTTCTTCTCAATCACCCACTGTATCTAGCCTTTAGAGGATTACCTTGGAGAGGAAACAATACCAACACCTTTTCGCCGGGCTGGAACACTCTTTCTTTAGCCTTTTTGTCATACCATGACTTCATATTATTTTGAGCCTCAGACAAGATCTTTCTCGCAATATCTGTAGCCTTCCTGAGCCTTTCTTTAAAGTTTACCACATATTTCGGCACACTGACTATCTCATCATTTCCCAACCAGTTCTCCTTTAGCATGCGTAAAGGACCCCGTACCTCGTGACCATACACCAACTCGAAAGGACTGAAACCCGTTGAATCACTTACAGCATCCCTCACATTTTCCCCCCCACATTACAATTACAATTACAGCATCCCTTATAGCAAACAACGCTATCGGCACAGCCTCATCCCATTCTCTACCCATCTCATCACAGTACATTTTTAGTGTGTTCTTAAGAGTCTGGTGAAATCGTTCAACGCATCCCTGTGACTGGGGATGATAAGCACTTGATAGCTGCTGCTTTATGCTTAATTCCTTGAGCACTTTTTTGAATAACTCCGAAGTAAAATTACTTCTTTGATCTGATTGGATGACCTGGGATAATCCAACCCATGAAAAGAATTTCACCAGCTCCCTTATAATCACCTTGCTATTTATACTTTTCAATGGAATAGCTTCAGGAAATCTGGTTGCTGTACACATAATGGTCAATAGATATTGGTTTCCTTTTTCTGTACGAGGCAACGGTCCTACACAATCGATCACTACTTTGGAAAATGGCTCAGTCATCATAGGTATGAGACGCAGCGGAGCTAGTAGAATAGTTTTGTGGTGCCCGTGGGGGTGATAGTAGAATTTGTTGTTCCTTTTATTTATTTATTTGGGCTTTTATTTATTTAGTTTGATTTACTTTAACATTTATTAATGGTCACTGATGTTGTTAATTATTTCCCTGTTTAAAAAAAATATAAAAGAGAAAAGCTGCCACCACCTCAAGAAGTTTAATGAGAACTTGAGGATTCTCAGGGAATTTAATTACTTCCTTAAGGGAAGTTAAGATATTCGAAAGAAAAATAATTTTGACTAGGGAAGTATCTATGTGACCAAAGGGGCGTATTAATGGAATAATTTATATCCCTGGTAGAGTGGACTGAGTTTTGCTAAGGCACATGGGAACGTGGATCTGTTTTATATCCTTTTCAAGTCGTGTTGAGCTCTTACTTACACTTACCTTACCACACTATCGGAGGGGTTATGAGGAAACGAGGCCAAATCTTTGGCTAACTAACGGTATTTATTCACATTAAAATTTGGATGACACCGGCTGGATATTGAATTTAAACCGGAAAAATAAACTAAGGCATCAGAAAACTTAACTGCTCATAACATAGAAATAAAAAAAATATATACACAGAGTTGGTGGCATTTCTCTATCTCATTCCGAGACATCAACTCTCTCCACTTACAAAAAGTTTATACCTTTGACTCCCTTCCCTAACTAATTCACCCTACAAATGTTGAAATTTAGTAACTGGGCCTGAGTAGTAACCTTCTCTCAGAGTAGAACCTTCAGTCCTCCGTATTTTCCTGAACTAGGGTGAAATCAATAATTCCTTGCTACACTGATTGGCTTCAAAATTACATATTGAAATCCTTCCTCTCCCCAACACCGAGGATTAACACGAGATTCCTACACCTGAGCACACTGGCTGGGTCTATCAGATCGTCCTACACGACACATGGTTTACCTTTTTGTCTAAAGAACAACACTGATATTGACTTTGACTTTCTAGCCATAAATTTCACTAAAAGAAAAAGAAAAGACAAGAAATGGAGGATTTGTGTAAGGTGTGATGGAGGCACTCCATATTTCCCTGCAAACGGTGTGGAGGGTGAATAGCGTCTCAGGATAATTCACTTCCCACAAACTCAGAAGTTAATACATAGTCACTATAACGTGAAAATTACAATGAAAAAGATATATGGTACACAATGGAATATTATTATGGGGAAAAAGGGGGCCATGTGGTTCAGGTTTACTTGTCCTTCCTTAAAAGGGAAGGAAATTACTATCATCCACTTATAATGGATCTCAAAAGAGGTTTAAATGATTTGCCAGGTTAATGGGGAAGGTTATGGGCTATATAAGAATGTTGAGAGGCACTGGATTTCACAAATATTGAGAAATTTACGGGAGCAATCATTCACTAACCTGCAAACGGTGTGGAGGGTGAATAGCGTCTGAGGGACGCTATCACCGGGAAAAGGCGGGAATGGGAAGGGAGGAAGGGGGGTTTTCGAGAATATTCCACCTTTGATCTTTTTACTAATTGATTATTGAGATATGAAATTATTACTGACTTATAGAAAATTAATTTTGATGTGGAACAAGTATCATCTTGAAATCTAACGAATTTGATTTCTGGATTAATATATGGGGGCTATTTGATTACGTGCTAACTCGAATGTGGACAGGCGGGAACATGACTATTGCACCACATGATGAAATATCACGTATTTCTTAATAAAGTGTTGTGAGAAGATTGCTAAGTAAGTTAATTATTTTAGACTATGGAGTGCAGTTTTACGAGTAAATTAATATTAATGGCTTGAATATATGATTCTAATTTCTTTCCATAGAAAACTGACTTAAAAGAGGTGGGGATAACTGTATGAAACTTGAAAATCTGGGGGCAATTTCAACATAAGACAATCATATCAATATACAATACAAAAATTTTAAATGATGTGTGACTAAAAACATTTATATAATAAAGTATAATCTTGGGGATATAAAACTGAAGGTATATCACTATTTCTTTGGGGGTTTACAACCGAGTTAGTTTCTGTGTTAATCTCAGAACAATAACAAAATGAAGACACATTCAGTAAGGCCTAGGTGAGATCAACTTGTGGCATCACAGTTTGATTTGGCTTTCCTACGATCTGGCAAGTGTGACATGACCTACAGTGCTCTGCCACATCTTTCTTGATCCCCGGCCAGAAAAAATGGGCAGTCACTTTAGATAATGTTTTTGCCACTCCGAGGTGACCCGACCATATACTCTCATGAGCTAGCTCCATCAGCCTCCTCCTATACCTTCTTGGCACAACTTGCCTTTTCATCATCCAGTGCTGGTCTGCTGGACTCCAATTTCTTATCAATAAACCATCCTTAACATAATATCCAACATAATCATCAGGTATTCTATCTACTTCAGCTCCACTCCACAAAAATTGCAAATTACCATCCCATGCTTGTTCCCGAATAAACTCTTCCGTATTTACAACAAAGTCAGGCAACATCTCCACTTCACACCCAATTCTATCTTCTACCTCATTCACATCCTCTCCGCTCTCTTCACCATCAAACAAGGCACCCACGTTTATATCAAGATCATTACTTTCCTCTCTTTCGTCACCAGCTACTTTCACGCTCCTAGCTCTAGCTCTTGTGACAACACATGCTGGATATATAGCACTCTTCTCAATCTTCTTCTCCTCACTTATCTCTGGACTGAACGTATCATTGATCACTGGATCTTCAGCAATCTTAAGGTCAGGATCAACTCTGCCACCAGCCAGGTCATTTCCATGAAGCATGTGTACTAGGGTGTGTCGATTTTGGGGGTTAAAAATGAAAATTAAAAATCTGTCATTTTGGTAGCAATTTATTGTTGCCTTTTAACATACAGGACGAAATTATGGCATGAAAAGTAATTTTAGATACTTCCTACCTATATCAAAATGAGTTTGAAATTTATATATTCTGAGGATTCTTACAATAATTGGCATTCTTTAGCATTTTACTGTTTCAAGCTTCATAGTATACGGTAATGTACAATATACTACTTGAAAGTAGTCAGAGCCTTCATATTCTTCTTGCTATTGTTTCTTTCCAGCAGTTGCCTGCTTGCTACTTGTGCTTTAATGTAACCTTCTCGCTTTTCGTTGCTGTAAACATGGCCCATGGCTTCGGTGACCATTTTAACACATCTCTCAACACTTTATGTGTGTGAAGGCCACTTTGGTACTTCCATTGGTGTGTCTTTAAGGCTTTTTAAATCTTTACTAGTTAAGGATGTTGTCAATGGTGGTTCCAAGACTTCAGAATTCGAATCAAGCAAGTCAGACAGTTTGATGGCATCGACATTTAATTGGGCAGCTTTTCTTTGAATAAATGAGCAGTCTCCCAACTGATCATCGTAAAATGGGGTACTTCTAATTCTTAAGACGATTTCTATAGTTTCAGCACGAAGTTTTGAACATTGGCTGGAAAGCATGGCTTGCAACACTGCTTCTGATCGAGCATACCAGGCGGACCTTCTCACCACAGGTAATACAATGTCTCTCACCAACTTGTTTTGTGTTCTTACAAGCTGCAATAGAAATAAAAGGTGATTGGGACCATCGACCCACTTAGGATTTAGCTTCACATTAAACCAGTTGGGAAGATAAACACCAATAATATAATTAACAATTAACCTCAAATTCCTCAGTGCTTGTCCCTTCAATTCGTGTTTAGCAATCCAGATCCTGCAGAAGCGCAGAGCTGTAGTTAACCAACGGCTGTGACTGACAGGTCCAATCTCCAACAGAGCCAGTGACTGAGGTACTTCTCCTGACCTTATTGCTTGAGCAATATAAGCAGCACAGGACTGATCTGTGCTGAGGTCTTTGACAACTTCTTCAGGTAACACTGGATTGGGAGGACCTACATCAACCTTCGGAAAATTTGCATTTATTTCTAGGTGTGTTGCTTCATCCAGCATGTTGCCAAGGGGACCTGACCACTTATTATGGCATTTTGTAGGACCATCAAGTTCCTGGATGAGGTGACGAAGAGGCAGCTCACATGTATGTAAATCACATACAAGCCATACAAGTCTTCTTCCAAGTTTTTTTCTCTAAATAATTCATTACACCTCCCTTCCAGCCAATGTTCACTGAAGTTGAATCTCCACCAATAGCCTGCAGTGAATTTTCAAGGCCTCTCTCTTGAAGTCAGCATAATATGTTAACAGCTATTATTTCTGCATGTTTCTTCCCTTCCACTTCAGCCTCAGGTGTGAAGTGAAACAAAAACCGACCGCCAGGCTCAGAACAGACAGTATAGTGTTTTTCTTTGATTAGACCTGGAAATTTTCCATTTATTCCCTCTGCTTCGAGCATAACTTTGGTTTCATCCATTCTTCTATCAAACAAAAGACAGAAGAGCCCTCTTTCCTTTAATTCTTTTTCTTGCTGATCAGATATCTCATTCATTATTTTTTGTTGTGCTCTTTTTATTTTATTATGATCTATAACCAGAGATGAATCCTCTTGACTGATGAGGCCTACATCTATCCAAGCGGCAGTTGCAATTTTCGTAGCCTCGCGGAGTCCAGTATGGTGTCGAATACTATATATATATATATATATATATATATATATATATATATATATATATATATATATATATATATATATATATGAAATTATGTATATATAAATAAATCAATATTCGCATTATATACCAGAAATATGAACCAATATACATCATATAATAAACTTTGACTAAATTCACTTTCTATGAGAAATTAAAGAAAATAAATTCTGACTGACACATTAATTTGGCTAAAGATTGCTAAACAGAATACAGTGTAATCGTAAAATTCACTGTGTAATACTTACATTGATATATTTAAATGTAAACTTCTGTTATTAGAGTTCTGTAGGAGGGAGTGCAGTGCGAAATAACCACCAACTCCGGCTCCTAGTAGGAGACTGAGCACACGTGGTTGGCTGACGTGCTGGGACGCTGAGTACAAGATGAAGCATGAAGAAAACTGATAGCCTGTTCTGTTTATGCTCTTTCACGTATATTGTACAGTAGCTATAGAAACAAACAAAGTTCCACATGCTTATATGATATCAATATTTGAGTCAATTTAGTCATTCATATTAATTTGCATTTATTTTTAATAAATTTACATAATAATGAAACTTTAGGATAAAATTGATGTAGGATAGAGTTATTTTAATCCACTTTGGCATATATATATCTCACATTTGGGAGTAAAAAGGTACAATAATTTCACTACCAAAATAGATTTTTCGCATGTTATAAAAATCGACACACCCTAATGTGTACACCACTGACAGCTAGTTTATCACTCACTCCTACCTTGACCTTTCCATTAACAAATCCACTCACTAACCACGCATAATGCACTGGCACAATGCTGACAGAATTTATCCCTCTCACCTCTATTCTCTCACCAGTGAACGAGTCATCAGACCAATATAATGTGTCTCTTAGCACAAGACTGACATTTGCACCCGTGTCTCTTAATATAGTTATGTTCTTCTCTGAACCACCCTCCTCCTTGACCTTTCCTTTATTAATAAATGGATCAAAATCCTCAGCAGGAGTATTTTCCTTTACGATTGTTACATCAACTGGGTGATTAAGACAATCAACCCTTGTTGAGCTTACCAGCCTGACCACTGATTTTACATTGAAATCCTTTATGGCCAAAGTGACCACAGTACGAACATTTTGCCTCCATCCTTGTCTGTGTGCAGTCTCTATTTAGATGACCAGGCTGCTCACAATTGAAACACCTAACTGTAGGTCTTCCTTGCAGGACATCATTTTTCACATCACCACTACCTACTGTGGGAGAAGGACGCACTATCTGACCCTGTGTACTATTATTCAAGCTTGCGACATCTTGCTTATTGGCAAACTTTACATTACTTTGATGCACTCTAGCAGATGCATTACTCCATCCTCCTTTGAAACGAGGTTGATTCACAACGTTACTTCTATCTCCCACATCTCTCCTAAAAACTCCATACGCCGCCTCAAGCTGGTCAGCTTTACGTCCTGCTTCCATTACAGTCTTTAATTCAACTCTCATGATTTCAAATTTCATATTAGGGCGTACATTGTTCTTGAAATGCTCCAGCAAAATCACCTGTTTCATATCCTCTATGCTCCTAACATTTTCAGACTTCAGCCGCTTTTCTAACTTGAGCGTACTCCCTGGTCATTTCCAGGTATGTCCCATTATAGCTTATCCTCACGCCCCAAAACTTCTGTCTATAAACTTCAGGATCCACCAGCACAGTTGACAACACTGCCTCCATAAAGAGGGCGTAATCCCTACACTGTTCCACAGTTAAACCATTATATGATTCCCTGGCTCTTCCTTTCAACTTTATCTGTACTAACAGTGTCCATTCTTCCTCTGGCCAACCTTTCAACTCTGCCACCTTTTCAAATTGTATGAAGAAGTCCTCTGCTTCGTTTTCTACAAAATCGGGTACAAAAGAAACTTTCTTATCCACCGAATCACCTCTGAAATCACCACCACCACACCTCTCCAACCTCTTCATCTCCACTTCTGCCTTTTTAAACTCAATTTCCAACTTCATTCTTTCCAACATGTATTTTTCACTACTAGACATTTCCATCCCTTCTCCCGAACCATTAGTTTTCACATTTGGTTCATAGTTTTCACTCACATACTGCTGCTCCACTTTCAACAGAACCTTTTCTGTTAACGCCAGCACCAACTCCCTTTGTCTCCTTAAGCCTCGATGTCAATGTCACTTCAAATCTATCTGCCAGTACAATGAGCTTCTCTTTACTACACTGATACAAGTGATGCACATTCAAAGTCCTAAAAAACTCTTCCACATGGGTAGCCATGATTAACACTTAACTAATCACTGAGCTCACCAGATACAGAAGTACATGTCCTTTTACGGCAGACACAGGAGGCGAGGGCAGCGCCAAGCAGGGCAGGGAGTTGGCGTGTGGGACGCTGGCGATACGGGTGTGTTCTCCTCCACCTCACTCTAGCATGGAGTCGCTGGTCACATCAAATCCCGGACAGGCCCTCATTTCTGTTACCACCAGTCCTCATTGGTGCTTGACCACTCTCATCTCAAACACAAACAGCACACTAACACCCGTCAACGGTGAACAGGCACCGCTACACCCAGCAGCTCTCCACCAGTATCCGTCTGCCTTCTAAGGCACCAGGCAGGCAAGTCTCCTCCGAGCACCGCGTTCTGCTCCACCTCATCTACGCCGAGCGGTGTGGTCCTCCCCGTGTAATTAGCAGTAATACGCTAAATCTCTCCAATACAAATAGCATGTTTACAATGGTAACATACAACATATCAAAATAACATAGTACACGTTACAATAGAATACAAAGAACCTATATCACGAAATGCAGCACACCAGACATATAATAATTGACCCAACAACCCAAATCACCCAATACACCAAATCTTAACCCGACACACCACGCCGTATTCAAGCATCAATTAGGGGAAGCAGTGGTAACTATATATATATATATATATATATATATATATATATATATATATATATATATATATATATATATATATATATATATATATATATACAATGGGGAGGCGTCGGCATAGTGATCCAGCGCTCAGGCATGCGAGGCTAGGATCACGGGTTCGAATCCCTGTTATTCGCTGACTCCTTTTCATTTTTTGATATCACCGCCGAGTGGCTAAAGCCTACCCAAATTGCTGCCACACTTTCCGCAGACGGGACTTACAATGTTTATATGCATCTGAAGCTGTAGTAGCAATTAGCCTTGCATGTTCTCAACATATTCACGAGAGAATGTAAACATTTGAGGTGTCACTATAAAAAATCAGAAATACCTATGCCAAATAACAGGCAAGGCAAGTCCATGTGTGCCTCCATAAGCCTACTGACACCAACGGTTAATGATATAGAAAAAAAGAAAAAGAAAAAAAAAAATATATATATATATATACATACATATATATACATATATATATTTACATATATATATATATATATATATATATATATATATATATATATATATATATATATATATATATATATATATATACATACATATATATACATATATATTTACATATGTATATATATATATATATATATATATATATATATATATATATATATATATATATATATATATACATATATATATATATATATATATATATATATATATATATATATATATATATATATATATATATATATATGAATATATAGTTATTTGGGAAATTAATGGAAAAACAATTTATAGTATATGTTTTATTATTTGCGTTTGAGGCACATGTTTACCATGTAAAATATTTGCAACTTATAGACATGAAATTGATTATGACTAATGAGATTCATGACATATGTCATCCTTGTAATTTTTGTATATGATAATATTTGCGAATAAATGCACCTGGATAACATATGAATAATAAATAGCGAACATAAAATTTCAAAAAACTACTACGAGACACCTACACATAGTTATCATTTTGCAATCACCGGAGTATCAATGACATGCATTCTTTTAAACGTTCTTTTCATGTTTTGTTGTTGTTGACATATTATATACATTAATAATAGACATATATAGCTTACTAGAATGTAGCATAAGGTAAAATGTTTATTTACCTTTAGTGTTATAGTGTTAATCTGTCCAGCAGATTCTGCTACATCTATAGTTTGGAACACAAGAACATAAGCAAATAATGTAGGATTGCACACTCGTGGAAAATAGCAGGTTTGATGGTAAGTTGGTTTTTGTTATTACTGATAATCTTGTTGCTATGCCTCAGTACTACCGTCTTCATTTTCGGTAACCAATGTCAATACTATAACACGTTCGTGAATAATACGTTCGTCAATAAGTAGATGAAAATTTATTAGTTTCATGTAAGGTTGTTATACCATACATTTGCTGAGAAGTGAGAGCCATTATTTATATTTCTTTATAATAATAGGCTGCCAGTCTGAGAGAGTCTAAGATTGCCACTAGATCGTGCGCAACGGTGTGCAACCAATAAGACAATACATCCATATTATTGTCTTGATAATATGGCTCTTACATTGGCTTACCAGGAAAATATCGTGTCTTAATTAAGCAGTGGTTACAAGTGCCTTGTCTTATTTTTAGCAATTTTCTTTATTATTCTTTTTCATATATCGTATTCTTCTTTTTCTTGCAGTATATGTAAAATGCTTTTAATCGTACTATAAATGGGTGTTTTTGATGGGGTTATATATTACCCCATTGCCATTGCCCCGCTACGAGCGAAACTATCGTAATATTCTTTTTCCAAAGTTGTCAGTTTATTTTTTTCGAGATGTGTTGATTTCTTTTTGCTATAACCAAAGAAGTTTATAACTTTATGATAAACCTATGTATCATTGACTTATTGAATACATATATTATATACATTATTTATGTTCTTAGACGCATAAAAACCAGACATTTCTACACATCATATAAAATACATTCTTCAGGCCGGATGTATATTGAGACACAAGTGACTAAGGCGACTCAGTTCAGAATAGGACAGGAATCTGTAGATAATGATGGTAAATGAGAGCGATCATATCGGAATGCAGGGCAGCACAGGGCAGGCGTAGGTCTGTATCAGCCTGTGCGGCGTAGTGATTAGAACACAGATTTCTGTTCCACTATTCATATATTGTATCCAAGTCATTAAAACAATTAAATAATGAAATTAATATAATATATTCGTATTGATATGTGCATCCCCATTCAAAAGACACACATGGCAAAAGCCAAAACCCAATAAATAAATTAAACTCTTTTCTTCCTTTTCCTTTTATATTGAAATTTATTCATGCAAAGTCTCATATCTCTTCTCTTCCTAAATGAGCTTCCAAAAAGTTTGGTGTCCTGCCTGTGTCGTCTCCACCTCTCTCTCCCTACCAGTTGCTGACTATGTACAGGGACCTTATCCGCCCCTGTATGGAGTACGCATCTCACGTATGGGCCCCCTCCATACGAATATATTATACTAATTTCATTGTTTAATTGTTTTAATGACTTGGATACAATAAATGAATAGTAAGGCCAAGCCCACATTGAGACGCAAGCGACACAGCACGAGGCAGACACAGGGCAGACAGGACATCAGTGCACGGCAGAATAAGGGGTGAGTGCACATTGAGAATCACTATGTCATCCTGTGCAGTACTGTGATCATATGGCTTCACGAAAGATTACTAAAGAAACATCATTTCAGATTCGACTCAGAAAATTTGTTCGATATTTCAATGTTATTGTTTGATATTTGTAGAGGGGAAAAAACAGTGTGGAGGAGTAAATACATGAAAAACAAGGTATGCTCATGGAGAATTTGCACGCACACAGAGTTGCTAAATAAGGTTTAGTCAAAAGCTCTTTGGCTTATTGACTACTCTCCTTTTACTAACTGTCTTCAACCTCTTACACTCCGCTATAATGTTGCATTTTTTACCATTATTGTCATGCTAACTGCTCCTCTGAACTTGCTAACTGCATGCCTCCCACTTTCCGCGGCCTCGCCGCACACGATGCTCTACTCACCTTCATTCCTATTCTGTCCACCCACCTTATGCAAGAGTTAACAGGTATCTTCACTCTTTCCTCCCTTCTACTGGTAAACTCTGAAACTTTCTATCTGAATCTGTATTTCCACCTTCCTACGACTTGAACTCATTTAGGAGAGGAGTATCAAGACATCTACAAGCTTAACTTGGCCTCCCTTTTTTATTACTCTTTCATCTTTAGGGAACCGGCAATCGCTCGTGAGCTTTTTCATTATATTTTTCATTGTTCTTGGCCTGTTCTCCGATAGCATAGAACACAACATTCAGGCTCCTAGATGTAATAGCTAAGGAACATCAAACATACAGTCTCATCGCTTGATTTCACGAACTGTATTTTTTTTTTCACAAAAAATAATACTACCATTCCCTTCTTACTTTCCTACTGAACATTTTTTTTCCAAAACAAATTTACGAAACAGTGCAAGAGGAAAACCTTTCACTTGAATAGGCTTTGCATGAAATAAACTCTGATTTTTAGTAAATAGTTGTATGCCAATTTTTTTCCTTTGGAACATTATTGCAAGAAACTAGTTCCTCTATCTTTCCTGAGTTACATGTTTTTTTCTTAATAAAAGAAATTGGTTGAAAAATCAGGGAGTAGGAGCAAAAAGAAGACAGGAAATTTAATAACATCGGTAGTTTTTACAATACTTCTTAACTCAAATTTCACTGTGTTCATGCTCACCAATACTCTCGAAGCGAACTATTATATTCTAGGTTAGCTGTAGCCTTGAATGAAGAAAGCGGATGTGTAAAGCAAATCAAAACATGTTTTGAACAATCCAGGGCATGAAGTGGGCGATCCTGGTGTATACGCCGGGATATCCGGGCTCGGCACACCGATTCCCGAAGGACACGAGGCCGATTTGTACCCAGCGACCACTAACAAACAGTAGTAGAGGCCCACCGCTATCACCCTGAAGCGAGATATAATGCAAGAGTAGGTATAAAAAAAATGGAATACTTAATTGGATATTAATCAATAATTTTAACTAGGCAAATTTTTTTTTTTTACATTCAAAGAACATCAACAAAATCAATAACTCACCTGACAGGCATCGCTTCCGCCTTGCACGTAGCCTGCGCACAGGAATATTTTCGTGATGGGCTGGAAGTAGGCGTCATTGCAATCACTGTTCTTCCACACTGGCAGCTTGGCCTCTCTAAGGACAGCACTCTCCTGACCACCTGTAGTAATGATAATAGATGAAAGCGTGAATCATATGATCACATGAAAATTAGCATTATTGAACAAAATGTTGATGGTCTTCGAGGAAGGATCCTTTTCTTGGTAGCCCAAAGGACAAAAAAACAAAACACCAACACCGGCACTCACCGTAATAGGTTGAGCCCCAACCAATGACCGATGGTGTGTGGCCCACCAGGTGGTCAAGGGGCCGCCGCCGGTACTCCTCGGAGGGTAAACACACAGGCAAGATATATTCAGTGAACTCTACGTCCTGAGCAAGCTTGAGGACAGCCACGTCGTTGTAAAACCCATGTGCTTTAAAGTCTGGGTGGGGCGTGATTTGGTTCACTCTAGGAGAACAAAAGTAAGTGAAATGAAAAACCAAAGGTACAACAAGAAGCATTGAAACCATGAACAAGATATAGACAAGTGAAAAAAAATATTACCTGTAAGTCTGCGGCTTGGATATATGGTCATCACTTGAGCTGAAGATGTTGTGATCACCGAAGCGAATCGTGAACTGCTGAGGATTGAACCTGTGGGTAAGGGTGACTTAAGGTGAGTTGTGTGAGGTTTTTTTTGTGTATATCTGTATGTGTGTGTGTGTGTGTGTGTGTGTGTGTGTGTATGTGTATGTTATTCACAATGGTCAGGAGGATCACGCACAGGAGCTCAAAGCTCATAGCGACGGATCTATAGGTAAGGCTGAGACCTCTCACACACCACACATCCCCATCTCCTTGCTCAAAGGGGACAGTAACCACTTCCTGTCAGTGAAAAATCCTTAGCGATCTGAGCAAGATTCGAACCCTCGCCTTACCAAGTGGAGGGCGGGGATTTTAACCACTGACCCACTGGAGCGGTGTGTGTGTGTGTGTGTGTGTGTGTGTGTGTGTGTGTGTGTGTGTGTGTGTGTGTGTGTGTGTGTGTGTGTGTGTGTGTGTGTGTGTGTGTGTGTGTGTGTGTGTGTGTGTGTGTGTGTGTGTGTGTGTGTGTGTGTGTGTGTGTGTGTGTGTGTGTGTGTGTGTGTGTGTGTGTGTGTGTGTGTGTGTGTGTGTGTGTGTGTGTGTGTGTGTGTGTGTGTGTGTGTGTGTGTGTGTGTGTGTGTGTGTGTGTGTGTGTGTGTGTGTGTGTGTGTGTGTGTGTAATAATAATAATAATAAACGGTTTATTAGAGATAAATTGCAGCCCAAGGGCTGAAAATGTTACAAGTAGTGTAGCAGATAAATAGACAATGATAAAAATGAAAATAATATTAAGGTAATGGTAACGGTAATGGTAACAGCAATGATAATAATAATAATAATAATAATAATGATGATAATAGTAGCTAATGATGGGAAGAAAATATGTACAAAGTAATACTTTGATGGACACTTATGATGAGTTGATGATTTTGATCATCGTTGGCACAACACTATTTTTATATCTGTCTGTACGTGCCCGTACTGGAGTGAGCAGGTTGGCCTGTCTCATTGACTGTCGGGGGCGGGAGACGGCGGGTGGCAAGAGGTTGCGGTGTCGAGGGTGGTGTAGGAGGCTGGCCGCGAAACGTTGTTGGAGGCTCTCGTGCTTCCGTTGAAGGGTGATGAGACTGAGGGAGTGGAGAGCATCTTCGTAATTGGTATAGTTGGGGCCCAGGATGATCTTACAAGCCCGATTCTGGACCTGTTCAAGTAGGCGGTGCTGTGTTAGATTAAGGGAGGAGGACCAAGCTGGGGACGCGTAGGTGAGCTTGGGGAGTATGAACGTAGTGTAAACACTCGCCAGTTCACGCTCGGGTGTCCCCAGTGATTTGAGCCGCCGCAGGAGGTAGAGTTTGTAGGTGGCCGATCTTATGAGCTGGGTGACGTGTTCTTTCCAAGTTAATTTATTGTCGATGGTGACTCCAAGTAACTTGGCTGACTGAACTGTTTGGAAGGAGATGTCACAGACGGACACTACAGGAGGGACGGAGACTGAGGAGATGTTGATGTGCATTACTGTAGTTTTGGTGTAGTTGATGGTGACGCTGTTATTAGTAGTCCATGACTGTAGGCTGTGTAGCAAGTCCTGTAGGTGACTGTAGTCAGGGTTGTCATTGTATATGGTGAATCGACATACTTCCAGCGGTTGGGTGTGTGTGTGAGCGCGTCATTAATTAGTATCAGGAAGCAAAGAGGTCCTAATTTGGTCCCCTGTGGTACACCACAGGTGAGGTGCTGAGGGGGGACACACACTGATACCTGACTACCTGACTGCGGTGGGAAAGGAAGGAGGAGAGCCAGGACACTATACTGGGATGAAGGCCGAGGTTAATAGCTTTGTTGATAACGGTGGTGTGGTGGACAAGGTCAAAAGTTTTTCTGAAGTCGACAAGGGCGAGGGCAACTGAGGTTTTTCGTCTTTCAAGGTTTCTGTAGACAAAGT
>JAXIVD010007160.1:0-17500 GCA_036785275.1 Cancer borealis
AGGTGTGTTGTCAGGTGTGTTTTGAGGTGTTGTTGTGAGGGGGAGGTGTTGCTGGTACGACCTAACCTAACCTAACCTAACCTAACCTTACCTTACCTTACCTTACCTTACCTTACCTTACCTTACCTTACCTTACCTTACCTAACCTAACCTAACCTTACCTAACCTAACCTAACCTTACCTTACCTTACCTTACTTAACCTAACCTAACCTAACTTTACCTTACCTTACCTTACCTTACCTTACCTTACCTTACCTTACCTTACCTTACCTTACCTAACCTAACCTAACAACGTACTTACCTTTGCGTTACCTTTGTGTTGAGCCGTGACCAAGACTGAGACGAGGACGAGGAAGTGAGGTTAATCAGACGACATTGAGGCGTCTCTTGGCATTTGTCTGTGTGTGTAAAAACTTTGTAGTCGTGAATAGAGAAATTAGGAACGAAACAAAGCCAAGCCAGATGCAGTAGTAGTAGTAGTAGTAGTAGTAGTAGTAGTAGTAGTAGTAGTAGTAGAAGAGAGAGAGAGAGAGAGAGAGAGAGAGAGAGAGAGAGAGAGAGAGAGAGAGGAGAGAGAGAGAGAGAGAGAGAGTACAAAGTGGTAAAGTAAACGTAATTAACTTCTTTAATATGTAGCTATAATACAGGATGGGATTAATTTTGAAATAGGACAAAAAAAAGTATATTCTAATCCTCACTCACACATTGTCCTTTTAAATCCAGGATGTCTGTCTGTCTGTCTGTCTGTATCTATCTGTCTGTCTGTCTGTCTGTCTGTCTGTCTGTCTGTCTGTCTGTCTGTCTGTCTAGCTACTTACAACCTTAAACTTAACCATTGCAATCTAAATGAATTGAAAGAAGATAGAAAAAAATAAAACAGAACTTCACATAAATATTCAACTACAATTTCCTCCCCAGTTTAATTAATACACACAAACGCACGTGTCTTTAAGTCCAAGTTATGTACAGAAAAAAAAAAAAGTTTATATACCTGATCCTACCCATACAGGTGTTAATAATATACACGTACAGGTGAAACAGATGAAATGAAAGGTAGTCAATAGATAGGACGACTCTCAAATAAAAAAATAAAAAAAAAAGAATAGAATAGATAAATAGATGGATAGATGAATATATAGATAAATAACAGTAGCGGAGTGGATGGAAGCGCTTCAAGGTAAACAAAAGAGCATCAGGTAGCGTTGTACTTAGTCGAGGATCAAGTAACATTGCGAGGACAAATTTTGTAATTATATCAAGAGTAATTACGGAGGAAAGGATAATTAGCCGGTGAAACAAGAGAGGGAGGCGGAGGTTAAGATTAATTAAGAAGAAAAAAAAAAAAAAAAAAGGTAATTGAACTTAAATAAAACTACTTGAAGTATAGATGTGGGAAGAAAAATGAAGAAGAAGAAAGAGAAAGAAGAAGAAAAAGAAGACAAAAGTTTTAAACACAAATATAACATGAAATTCAATGTTAAGCAAGTAAGGAAAAATAATTGATAATGGAAGAAACCACAATAGGAACAGAAGGATAAATAGGAGGAGGAGGAGGAGGAGGAGGAGGAGGAGGAGGAGGAGGAGGAGGAGGAGGAGGAGGCAACAAGCCATGAATAAGGAGGATCGTGGACCGGAAGTGACGCAAGCAGATCACAGGCACTTAAGGAACGATAATTGAAGGGGGAAGGAGGGGGGGAGGGGTCAAGGTCTTCTCTCCAGGTAGCAGACAAGGTGAGGTGGAGGAGGAGGAGGAGGAGGAGGAGAAGGAGGAGGAGGAGGAGGAGGAGGGAGGGAGAGAGATAGATGAGTGAGAAATTTTGTTACTGACATAAGGAATGTTTTTAAGTTTATACACACACACACACACACACACACACACACACACACACACACACACACACACACACACACTGAATTGGTTCGTACATTGAATTTTGTGTATAAATTTGAATATAATGTCTGGAAGAACATTTAATCGGTTCTCTCTCTCTCTCTCTCTCTCTCTCTCTCTCTCTCTCTCTCTCTCTCTCTCTCTCTCTCTCTCTCTCTCTCTCTCTCTTCATTAAGAATCTATTCTATCCTCCTCCTCCTTCTCCTCCTCCTCCTCCTCCTCCTCCTCCTCCTCCTCCTCCTCCTCCTCATCTTTCTCTTCCCTTGGCAGCTTCACTGAAATTTCTCAAAAAAAGAAAGAAAAAAAAAAGTGAGTCAGCGGTGCCAAATCGGAGGAATAAAACCCTTAAGAATAGGTGTGTGTGTGTGTGTGTGTGTGTGTGTGTGTGTGTGTGTGTGTGTGTGTGTGTGTGGCTCCCGACCCCACTCAAGCATGTCTGCCTGGGGTTATGAGGAAAGATTCTCTCTCTCTCTCTCTCTCTCTCTCTCTCTCTCTCTCTCTCTCTCTCTCTCTCTCTCTCTCTCTCTCTCTCTCTCTCTCTCTCTCTCTCTCTCTCAATGAAGGTATGTTTAACTTCCTTCCTAATTTAACACTACTTATTCCTCTATCTTTGTATATCTACACACACACACACACACACACACACACACACACACACACACACACACACACACACATACACACACACACACACCGCCCAACTTCCAGCTACATTGTGAATTTGACAGAGAGAGAGAGAGAGAGAGAGAGAGAGAGGAGAGAGAGAGAGAGAGAGAGAGAGAGAGAGAGAGAGAGAGAGAGAGAGATTTCGTCCTTTCTCTTATATTTATTCGATCTAGCGGCAGTTTATAGCGCATTAGGCCTAGAGTGAGGTGGGGCGGATGCTGACGGAGGGTGAGGAGGAGGAGGAGGAGGAGGAGGAGGAGGAGGAGGAGAAGGAGGAGGAGGAGGAAATAGAAGGCATATCAGTCAATGAAAGAAATTGTAGTAGTAGTAGTAAAGGAGGAGGAGGAGGAAATAAGGGAGGAAAAGTAGCAGGAGTAGCAAGAGAGAAAGTAATGGAAGGAAGAGAAAAGGAGGAGAAGAGGGAAGGGAAGAAGAAGAAGAACAAGGTGGAGGCGAAGAAGTGACTGTTTCCAGATATTTGGAGATCTTCCAGGCTTGAGGGAAGGTCGCCATCCTCCCTGTGGTGTAATTATACCTCCTCCTCCTCCTCCTCCTCCTCCTCCTCCTCCTCCTCCTCCTCCTCCTCCTCCTCCCTCTCTTCCTTCTTCCTCTCCATCCATTCCTTCTGTCAGGCGTCACTCACTCTCCCCTCTCTCCTCCATATCTCCTATTCCATTACACCTCCCTATGTCTCACCTCCTCCTCCTCCTCCTCCTCCTCCTCCTCCTCCTCCTCCTCCTCCTCCTCCTCCTCCTCCTCCGATGCGCTAAGCAGAAGGTAGCAGATCACTAGACTGTAAGACACTTATAATTTTCTGGAAGGGAAGAGAGGGAAGAAGGAAGGTAAGGAGTGAAGGTTATAGGCAAAGGGGAAACTAATTGATGTAGGCAAGGAAGGGAAAAGGGAAAAGGAAAGTGAAGTAACGCAGGAAATAGGGATGAAATGAAATAGTGGTATTGTGTAATGAAAAGGAAAGGAAAGAATGAAATTAAAAGGGAAGAGAGGAAAATAGATGTGGTAGGTTATTAAAAGGTTATTGAGAGAGAGAGAGAGAGAGAGAGAGAGAGAGAGAGAGAGAGAGAGAGAGAGAGAGAGAGAGAGAGAGAGAGAGAGAGAGAGAGAGAGAACAAAAAATACAAAAAAAGAGAGAGAAATGCACTTAAAAAATGTAACTTTAAACCTTTATTGTACTTAACATTCATATATAAAAAAAAAAGAGAAAGAGAAAGGGAAAGAGAGAGAGAGAGACCACATCCTAGGCCTCTTCCCTTACACCTGTCCATCATTCCGGAAACTCAGGTGTGAACGGAAGCATTTACTTGACCTGTGTTTAGACTCGACTGACCCCGCCCTCACCCCGCCCACCTCCGCCCACGCCCCGCCCCATCCCCGCTCGACCTATTCTTCACTAGATAGCAATTTCCCCTTTTGGTGTGCACGCGTTTAGGGAAAAGACCTGAATGAAGGGGCGTCTCTGTTAGGTTAAGTTAGCGGAAAATTGCCTAAAATTACCTACCTGGAGAGCATAAAGGGTTAGGCTGGTGGGCGGGTGGGTGGGCGGGTGGGTGGGTGGATGGGCGGGTGGGTGTGTGACGTAGATTTGGTGGATGGCGGTGGGTTGTCAATGTGTGTGTGTGTGTGTGTGTGTGTGTGTGTGTGTGTGTGTATGTGTGTGTGTGTGTATGTGTGTGTCTGAAGGAAATGAGTAAGAGTGAAAAGAAAAGGATTGATATAAAAATGAGAGACAAACAAGAGAGGAGAATAGAGGAGGGAAGATATAGTAGAAAGGAAGAAAAAAAATAAAATAAAGGAGAAAGTTTAATGACACAGAGAGAGAGGAAGAAAAAAATAGATGAACAGGAGAGAAAAAATCTGAAGAAATTCGATATAGACAGAGGGTTGAAAATCATTAAAAGGGAAGAAGACAAACATCAGTGAGGCAAGAAAAGAGGAAGACACAAGGAAGACAAAAACAGTATAGGAGTTAACAGTACAAAAATAGATACAAAAAATGGACTGTAATAGAAAGAGGGGAGGAAAGACTGAAATAGATGAGAGACAAGCCTGAAATAGGTCGATAGCTGAAATAAGTTGAAGGAGAAATTGAAATACGTTGAAAAGGACAAGAAACCGGTAAAATAAGCGAGATGTAAATAAAATACAAAATAGATATTGTGAAAACGAGAAGAATAATTAGTAACTGAAGAAGCACAGGATGAGGAGAGGAGAGTATCAGTGTTGCGGAAAGTGAAGCGAACAGGTGAAGGGATTAGACATAAAGAAAGGAAACATAGATAGCACAGGTAAGGACAATACACATGTAAACATCGCCTGTGTAGAGATGAAAAGTACAGGTGTGTGTTTATATTAATAGTAGTAGTAGAAACAATAGTACACACACATACACACACACCTGCATACACTGTGACACCTTAACACACTCTTACCTGTCCTTTAACCTTACCTGATCCCGATGTTTACTTACAGGTTACAGCTTCATGGGACACAGCATCGTAGTGGAACCCTCGGTGGCAGGAGGAGGAGCCAAGAGAACAGTGTAAGTACTAAGTCAAACATTTACCTTTTTATTGCAAGTCTCTACGCATTGTTCGCTGATGTGTTCCTAGCAAACTTAAATCTTTCTTTTTCTTTATTTCTGTGTTAGATTTAGGATTTCGTGCGCTGCTGAGTGTCATTTTATTATATCTTGGTTAGATTTAGGATTTCGTGCGCTTGGAGAGTGTCTTTTTTTCTGTCTTCGTTGGATTTATGATTTCGCGCGCTGGAGAGTTATTTATTAATCTTTGGCGGGATAAAAAACGATAGAGACACGGTGTAAAGGGATACTAATGTAGGAGGTAAATGCTGCTATTTCCTCTGTATCACAAATGAGTACCACCACAATCACTACTTCGGGGAGAGGAATCACTAGCCCCGAGGCACAGTGAGCTATGATAGAAGGACACTCCGGGCGTTGGTGTTCTTTAGTACCTGTGAAAATAGCATGTTACCTTCTCCCTGTAGACACACGAGGCGGTTAACGGTGATACCTAAGACACGGATGCATGTTGGTGTTTCAAGTCCCGACAGATGTTTCAGGACTTGTGACACAGTAGGAAATAAAGAAAAATCTGTTTGTAAAATAGATAGAAAAAAAAAGTTGAGTATTACATCTGATAAAATTAAGTAAAAGTAAGTAGATATTTCACATACCTGCCCTTTGGTATGAGAAAAATCACATTATTATTTATCATTGTTTTCTAGACATTGAAATAAAAGTAGTAGTAGTAGTAGGAGTAGTAGTAGTAGTAGTAGTAGTAGTAGTAGTAGTAGTAGTAGTAATAGTAGTAGTAGTAGTAGTATAAGGTAATCCATGTTCGGGGATAGATAACACACTAGTAAGGATGTTATAAATACCAAATGACACCGAGGAAACCCTATTTAAGTTGATGAAAGGTTCGCCAAACCCCCGCCAGGTGTTTAGAAATTCAAACGACGGATGCAGTCATTATGTAAAGGTTTTCGCGATGACACATTAAACAAGAAAAATACATTACGAAATTCTCATAATAAAAATAAATAAATTAAATAAGTAAAACTTACCCTTACATAAACTAATCAAACATAAATATATAACAGTACTTCTTAACGCAGTACCGCTAAGGAAATGACGAACCGCTTACTCTCACTCACACAACCTTTTGAAACACCACGAAAAATTACGAAACTGATGAGAAAACTCCACGGACATAGCACACTTATTTTCGGTCCGTGGTGAGTGTTGGTGTTGCAAGAAGAGCTTCACTACGTCAAAAATAAAATCCACAGACAGACTAAGCTTCATGATTTTGAATTGTACATAGACTCAGGCAAACACGCAGACATATTTTCCCGGTAAATGTAGATCGAGTCTGAGGGAAAACTGGATAAGAAGGAAAATGTATAGGCAATGTAATAGTTCATTTATATTATAATTGATAGAGATAAAAACACAGTTGTAATTATAAATATGTATATAGTATTTCAAATCACGGGGGATACAATAGTTGCTTGGACAGAGTAAATATCGCTGTTTTAATTATTTATAATGGAGAGAGAGAAAAAAAAATGTTCATAATAATAAAGAAATGGAAAAAAAAAAGTCAAGCCTCCAGTGAAAGAAAGGTCTGGAAGGCTTGCGAAAGCCGGATAAAGGATCATCTCTACCATTATTATTATTATTATTATTATTATTATTATTATTATTATTATTATTATTATTATGAGTAGTAGTAGTAGTAGTAGTAATTGTTGTTGTTGTAGTAGTAGTAGTATGGGTGGTGGTGGCGGTGATTACTTTTAAAACTATTATTATTAGTATTAGAAGCAATAATATAGTGTAAGTAAGTTAGTAGTTGGTAGTATTAAATGTTGTGTATAGCAGTAATAACAGTAGTAGTAGTAGTAGTAGTAGTAGTAGTAGTAGTAGTAGTAGTAGTAGTAGTATCTAAAATGACTTATATCTACCGTCATTTATTTATTTTTCTTTACCATCAAGAAATATAAGTTACAATATTGGAGACACGAATTGTACACTTTTTTTCCTCTTCGAGTGTGTCACTGGGATTACCCGCAGGAAGATAAGTACAGATGGGAGGGGGAGAGGGGGGAGGGACGGGAAGGAAAGGAAGGCAATCATCACCATGGCAACGAGTGGCCTTCGTCTCCCCTCATGTGGATGTCAACCTAAGTCAGTGCGTCCGTCAGTAAGTCTCAAGTCAGTCAGTAAGTCAGTCAGTAAGTCAGTGAGTCAGTCAGTCAGTGAGTCAGTGAGGTAGGTAGATGGTTGGCCTATAGTCTTAGTTAAGTATGTATCTTTTTCTTAAGTCAGTGAGTGAGTCAGTTTTGTGTTACATTTGCTTTGTTCACAAGATAGAATTGGTTAGTGAGTGAATTAATGAATAAATGAATGAACGCCTGAAGTACTAACCTGATGTCTGGTGTTGGGATTATAGTTATCTATTGAAATAATACTAGATGAACGTAATCCTTTTGTAATTATAGTAATGCTTCTACTACTACTACTACTATTACACTACTACTATTACACTACTACTACTACTACTACTACTACTACTACTACTACTACTACTACTACTACTACTATTATTAAAACTTATTATTGTTATTATTATTATTATTATCATTATTATAATTAATCTCCATTTGGTGAATACAAAATGAGTTACATTCACATAAATATCATTAGAAATTTGTATACATGAATGAATCTCATACTCATCGCCTGGATATTTTCACACACACACACACACACACACACACACACACACACACACACACACACACACACACACACACACACACACACACACATTTCCCAGCCTGACGCAAATGAACACAGGATGAAGGTAAGCGAGTGAGCCTTACAATTAAGAATGATTTACATGCTCTTTGTCTTTCTGGAGTAACACAAGTATGTAAATCAAGGCAGGAATGATTTTCTTACAAATTATATACTGAGGATCTAAAGCATTAAAGTGATTCTGAAGGAGGAAAAACAGGCATTGCAGACTGACTCACTCACTCACTCACTCACTCACTCACTCACTCACTCACTCACTCACTCACTCACTCACTCACTCAGTGTATGTTTAATGTTTTTGTTTAATGTCAATGGATTTTGTCATATTGTGCAGCTTTTTCAATTTTCTTTTTTTTTCTTTATCAGTAAAATAATTCTCTGAACAAATTATGACTGATTTTATATTATATTTATTTATTTATTTATTTATTCATCTGTATTATTAATTTGTGTATTTATAAGGGTATGTAATTTTATCCTTCTTATTATACAAACTCCTGCATTACACCTTAGCACATTTACCTGTACATGTCAAATCACCTGTCACTCTCTGCTGCAGGTATTACTGTGGCCTTACCTGGAATGGGAAAATCGATTCACGTTTCTGCAATTTTTTCCGCGAGTTTTAGCAGAAATTTGTTATTATTTCTGGCATTTGTAAACCTACAATTTCCCTGTCAACACCAATTTTTGTGAATTTGATATACCCTGTTATTTTGAATGTGTGTGTGTGTGTGTGTGTGTGTGTGTGTGTGTGTGTGTGTGTGTGTGTGTGTGTGTGTGTGTGTGTGTGTGTCTGTGTGTTTATGTGTGTTTATGTGTGTTTAATTATGATTGAATGCATTAGTGTAAATTATTCCATATTAAGTTATGCATTAGTGTAAATTTTTTCCATATTAGGTTATACTACATGCGAGTAATTGTCGTACATCAACTAGAACTACTGCAAGATACAAACACCTCAACATTAATAAAAAAAAAAAAAACAATACTTGAAATAATAATATTATTAGATAAATCAATACATAAAGTCACTAGGCCAAAAGAACAACAAATAAACAGGAAAAAAATAATCATGTATACAAAAATAAATAAATAATAACTAATAATAATAATAATGATAATAGTCACATAATACTAGACCATCACTAAAAAGTATCGCTTCTAAGTATTTAAGTAATATTAACACATTATAAGCCTGGCAGCAACACTTCTATAACCTTTGCAGTGTGTAGTGTGTAGTGTGTAGTGTGTGAGGGTGAGTGTAAAGGCAGCAGGCAAGAGGGGAAAGGCATGAGACTAGCCAGCAGGAAAGGGGAAGTGATAAGTAAGTGGGCAGGTAGGGAAAGATACATGGGAAAAAGGTAGTAATCAAGGAGAAAGGAAGGAAAGAGTATTAATTTACCAGCCAAGGAAGGAAAGAGAGGTGGGAAGAGGTGTTGACCCAGGCAGGTAGGAAAGCAAAGGCAGGTGGAAAAAGGTATTGGGAAAGCAAGAAGGTAAAGGAAAATTAGGTGGAGGAAAAAAGTTTGGGGCAAGCAGGTAAAAAAGCAAAGGTAAGCGGAAGGAAAGAGAAGTAAAGAGAAAAAAGGTTTGGGGTAATAAAGTAGGTAAAGGAAGAAATTAGGAAGAGGAAAGATGGGATGGAGAAAGGAAGGAGATAAGAATACTGAGAAACATAGATAAAGAAGATGAAGAAAAGACGTCAAGTGGATGAATTGCAAAGGTGTTTAACAGGTAGATAGACAGTTCAATCAACAGGTAAAGTTTGCATGTCCAGTACAAGTAGTTACAAGTCAATCAGCAGGTAATGTAAAGACGAGGCAGTTGATAGACAGGTTAGCAGGTGAAGGCAGAGGGTATTCAGCAGGTAGAGGTAGAGGGAGGGTAGCAGGAAGCAGGGAGGCAGTCAAGCAGGAAGGGAGAGATGGCAGCTCTGATAAGATTCTATTGATAAGAGTATCACTGGAGCCAAGATTTGGGTACACGCTGGCTCTCTCTCTCTCTCTCTCTCTCTCTCTCTCTCTCTCTCTCTCTCTCTCTCTCTCTCTCTCTCTCTCTCTCTCTCTCTCTCTCTCTCTCTCTCTCATACCTTGTTTTTTCCCTCTTCCTCTTTACCTTAACTGTATACCTGCCTGATTCCCTCCCTCCATCCCTCCATCCCTCCCTCTCCGTCTCTCCCTCCCTCCCCCACCTACCTTGATTCCTCATTTCCTCCCTCCCTCTTGCGACCTAACATCCCCCACCTGGCCCGCCCATCTCCGTTCCTCACCTGCCTTGTCCCTCCTGTCCTCCTTCCCGCCTACCTTTCCTCCTTACCTTCCCTACCTTCCTTATCTCCCGCCCTTTCCGTCTTCCTCTCCTCCCTTGTTCGCTACCTTTCGTGTTTGTCGTGATGGGATTGCAATTGTGTGTGTGTGTGTGTGTGTGTGTGTGTGTGTGTGTGTGTGTGTGTGTGTGTGTGTGTCGCTCTCCTTGCGTACGTGCTTTCCTGCGTCCATGTCTTTTTGTGTGCGTGTACGTGCGTTTTTCACCCGCCTCAAGGGACGCACACACCCTAACACTGTGTACGAATCAAGGTGTCCAGTGGTGGTGTGGAGGAGGGAGATGATGATGATGATGATGATGATGATGATAATGATATGATTGTAACTTGCTATTTCCCACATGTTTAAGGGTCAGTACGAGAGAGAGAGAGAGAGAGAGAGAGAGAGAGAGAGAGAGAGAGAGAGAGAGAGAGAGAGAGAGAGAGAGTGAGAGTGAGATCGCATCCACATCTGCTTCCTTCTTGTTTATAGGAAGATAAAAGTTCCCAGAGAAGGAGTTTCCAGTCCTCTGCCTTTTTTCCCAATTTCATCGCCTTTTTGACATGCAGACGATAACTTGCATTCTGAATCACTATAATAATAATAATAATAATAATAATAATAATAATAATAAAAATGATAATGGCTGCAAGATCATTTTTTTCTCTCGCTATTGTAGATGTGCTTTCAATATACGTACTGGTTGTCCTTTCCTTGGTGCTGATGTCCTTGTGGCTTGTTGTAGCGTAACAGCCGAATTGGGTAGTGAAGTAACGTGTATCATACCTATAGATGTTGAGGATATTTATGACCTCCGGCTCTTGTCTTACCTGAGCCTTGTGCCTTATATTTGTACTGCCCTTACCTGCCCTACCTGTGCTTCATCTGCCCCTCAGTCTTGTCCCAAATCTTGCTTCATGCAGTCGGCTCCTCGTTAGACATGATTTTGCGTTTTATACCACCAAGACGGACATCCTCAAGGACACCTGAGGCTCCGTGTCTTCTGCTCCACCACCACCACCACCAGCGGGGCGGGGCGGGACGGGGTGGGGCGGGTCCTCGCCTCCCCTCCGTAGCTGCGGCATGACCAGAAGCAGCGTCGTGGCATGTAACAAGCAGTAAATGTCTGGTAATGTGGTATCCGAAGGAGCTAATTGGTGAAGTTATAATTTGTGGGTAGGGGAGACGGAGAGGGCGGGAGGGGAGGGAGGGGAGCACACGCACGCACTGCACCCTCCCTCCCTCCCTCTCGCTCTCCCTAGCTAGTACTTAATTGCTTCTTGCCCCTCCGACTAATTATTTGTACAAGACTGCATAATGATGCCCGTTAATTAGTTAATGAATTAGCGGATCGTCGTGTATAATTGCGTCTCCTTCATGCTTAATGGCAGGCCGCGTGCGTGCGTGCGTGCGTGCGTGCGTGCGTTATTGATACTCTCACCTGGACGTAGACTTGTACATTTTTCAATTACTCAATTTTGTGAATATATTGACGCGGCGTGAATCTGTGAGGAGGAAAAAAAATCTATTATAATTTTTTCAATAAGTACAGAAATGTGTTTGCTTTTTTATTATTTATTTGCGGAGCGAGTAAATATTAATTATAATTTTTTTGGAAACTTAAGCGTTGCGCTGTCCGGGCTGGTGTTGTGGTGTACAGTGGTAGGGGCGGCGGTAAGACGGGCTGGCCGCGCCTCTCTATACCTTCCTCCTCCCTCACTCCACCTCCTGCAGGCACCAGCATCGTCCTCCACCCCCAGGCCCGCACCGCACCACCACTATGTGTACCTCAAGATGTATATTCCGAAGATACAAACTTGAGTTATACTAAAGTTGGGTTGTGATGTCCGCGTCGATCACCGCCGCCGCCGCCGCCGCCTAACACCCTCCAAGCGACCGGCTCCGAGGACCGAGGTAGGCCTAGCGTGTCATGCCATATTAACGCCTCTCACTTATTTTCCGTCACCTCCCCTCGGACGGCGGCGGGGCAGGGGATGCAGCGTGTGTTTGCGGGAAGATGTGCAGTGTGGGGTGTGGTGGGACCCGTGGCGGGGATGGAGCGGAAACGGAAATCAGCACTTGTATTGTTTCACGGGGAAGCGTTTGGCACTTGGTAGGAAAAGGATGGGTGGGTGGGTGGGTGGGTGGGTGGGTGGGCGGGCGGGGGGGGGGGGGGGGTGTAGTGTTCTTTTGGGGTGGAGTTACCTTGTGTATTTACTCCCTACAAATTACTCCAGCAGTGTCCTTGAGTGAGGATGTCTGTGTGGTGGTGAGGGGTGGTGGAGGAGTTGGTGGAGCAGCCGTGGTGGTGAGGGAGGCTCAGGAGTGTGCGTAAGTTAAGTGAAACGAGGTTAATAAATGCGGTGTGGCAACATAGCGGTGGTGGCGGTGGTGGTGGTAGTGTTGCCATAACCAGGGTGACAGCCGCGGCCACAAGCAGTATAACCACACCACCTCCTTTGCTCTTACTTAAGGAAACCCACACACACCACTTTCCCTCCTACTCTCCCTCCTTCCTTCCCTCTCTCCTCCTCCTCCTCCTCCTCCTCCTCAGCCAGTAGCCAAGGACGCTGGAGGTAACGCGGCCTGGATAGCCTGCCTCAAAGTGATGATGTCCTCGCCTGCTGTCTAGTCGTAGCGTCGCGTCTCACGTTGCGCTGATGTTTGAGTCTCTACTGACGCCCTTAATACATTTCAATTAACCAACGCGGAATTGCAGGCTGAATTTTTTTCCGGAGGCCTATGAGTATTTTTTATGAATATTTTTTCTTACGTTTATGTCTTAAAAATTGTTCAAGGTCATAATACTTATTTATTTATTTATTTTGGTTGATATTAACTTTCCTGATGTTAATATTATTTTCTTTCCTCCCTTCACTACTACGGAATTATTGAAGCTTGAAACATTGAACTGAAAATATTATCATCATGTATTTTTCCTTCCTATCACTCCGTCAGTATATTGGTGAAGGGTAAACTTAATGTAGTGTGGTGAAGTACTCCATTAGCCTCACTGTTATTCATGAAATTCTACCTCTTTGTTATTTTTTTCCTCCAGGTTTAGTTCAGGGGGAAGATGATTATAAACGAGTGTTATTTCTTAGGCAGGGAACATTCACTCTTCGCTGAGCCACCTTGCATATCTTCATCCTAATTATAATCCATAAACTTCCACTCACAAGTACTGTATATATAGCAACCTTTTTTTCATGCTCCTTCCCTACCCTCTGAGCTGACCTTCACTCCTCTCTCACTCTCCTCTATTTCTTCTCCACTTCCCTCCCTTACTTACCCTCCTCCTCCTCCTCCTCCTCCTCCTCCTCCTCCTCCTCCTCCTCCTCCTCCTCCTCCTCCTATCCCTTCCGTTCCCTTGCTTTGCCTTACCCATCTTATCCCTTCCCTTCCTTTCCCTTCCTCCCGTCCTCCTCACATCATACTAGTTTTTATCTCTCCTCGGTAAGGCCTCCCTCAGACTCTCATTTATGTGTGCCTACTTTTTTTTTCTATCGTAATGGAAGGCTGGGACCTCAGGCGCCTTCTCACCCCCCAGCCCCCCCACCTCACCACCTCTTCTTCTCCCTTCCTCCAGCCTCCTATCTCACCGGCATTGCTAAATTGTGAATCTGAGTATAGTAGTAGTAGTAGTAGTAGTAGTAGTAGTAGTAGTTGTTGTTGTTGTTGTTGTTGATGTTGGTGACCTTCTTCTTCCTCCTCTTCTTCTTCTTCTTCTTCTTCTTCTTCTATTCTACAAAATAAACTTGTATCAAATTTATTTTTTAATGGTGTCATGTTAGGATTGTAATTATTAACGTTTATATTGGAACTAATGAATCTATTTTCTATTATTTTCTTTTCATTCATTTCTTTTTCCCCTTTTTGCTTTGTTATTCATCTATTTTCTTTCTCTTCCTTCTTTTCTTCCCTGTACTTTCCATTTTCAGTCATTCTGTTTCATCCACTTTCATCAGTTTCCTTCCCATCTCTTCACATTCTTCTCTCTACTTTCTCTCTCTTCCTTTATTTATATTACTCATTTCTCCTCCATTCTTTCCTCCATTTTTCTATTTTACTTCTCTCCCTTTCTTTTCCTCCATTTCTCAACTTTGGGTCCTGTTCATCTATGCCTCTTATCATATCTTGCTCGTCTTCTCCGCCTCCTCCTTCCTTCCTTCCTTGTTTTTTATCCTCTTCCTTGTCATCCTTAATTCTTCCTTTTCCGGTCCTCCCTTCTCTCCTCTTCCTATCTTCCTTATTTTTTTCACCTCTTTCCTCTCTCCTCTATTTTCCTTCTTTATCTATTCCTTCTATCTCTCCATTTCTTCATCCATCCCTTCTTATCTTCTCTCCTTCATCTATCTCTCCTCTTCCTTACCTTCTTTGGGTATCATTCTCTTCTTCTCTTCCTTTTCTTCCTCCTCCTCTACTTTTCTTCCCTCTTCTCTGTTTTTCTTTTCCTTTCTTCCTCTACCTTCCTCTTCCTCCTCTTCCCTGCTCCTCTTCCTTCTCTTTCCCTCTTCCCTGCTCCTCTTCCTCTCGTCCTCCACCTCTTCCCCTCTCTTCCTTTCTTCTCTTTTCCTCCTTCTTCCTCCTCATTCTCTCTTCCTTCCCTCCTTTTTCCTCCTTTCTCCTCTTCCTCCCTCTATCCTCTCTTCCCTGCTCCTCTTCCTCCTTTCCTCCACCTCTTCCCTCTCTTACTTTCTTCCTCTTTTCTCCTCTTCCTCTCTTTCCTCTCTTTCCCTCTTTCCTCTCCTCTTCCCTACATCTCTTACCCTGCGTCTCTTCCTCCCTCCTCCTCCTCCTCCTCTCTCCCCTCTCCTTCCTTCCTCTTCCCTCCTTCTCTTCCCCTCCATCGCCGGCTGTCAGGGGAAAATCTTGCATTACTCTTGAATTTAAAGATGCATTTTGAAACCATACGCTGAAGATTGAGTGGGAGGAGAGGATCACAGTTTATCCCCCTCTACATACTCTCCTCTTCTCTCTCCTCTCTTCCCTCTTCCTCTCCCCTCTTCCCTCTCTTCCCTCTTCTCTCTTCTCTCTTCTCTCTCTTCTCTCTTCTCTCTTCTCTCTCCTCTCTTCCCTCTTCTCTCTCCCTTCCCTTTCCCTCTTCCCTCTTCTCCTCTTCCCTCTTCCCTCTTCTCTCTTCCCTCTCTCATCTCCCCTCTTCCCTCTCCCCTCTTCCCTCTTCCTTTCTCCCCTCTTCCCTCTCCCCCTCTTCCCTCTCCCCTCTTCCCTCTTCCTCCTCTCCCCTCTTCCTTCTTCCTCTCCTCCCCTCTTCCCTCTCCTCCCCCTCTTCCCTTCTTCCTCTCTTCCTCTTCCCTCTCCTCCCTCTCTTATTCCTTATTATTCCTCTCCTTTATTCAGTTTGTGCTTCATTTCTTCTCTCAATCCATATATTAAAATTTTTTCTATTTTTTTTTGTGAGAGAGAGAGAGAGAGAGAGAGATGAGAGGACGAGAGAGAGAGAGAGAGAGAGAGGAGAGAGAGAGAGAGACAGAGAGGGAGCGGCCCTTACTGATTTCCCCGATAAATTGGAAAACTTAAGAGTAGTCAGATGCCAATTTAATCCCCCCTGCTGTTCCCCCCCCATCCCTCCTCTCTCTCTCGTCTCTCTCTCTCTCTCTCTCTCTCTCTCTCTCTCTCTCTCTCTCTCTCTCTCTCTCTCCATCTCTCTCCCTCTCTCTCTCAAATCATTTTCCATCTCTTCCTTATCTAAGTCCATATAGGATACACTTCTTTTCCTAGTACTTCCCCTTCCTTTCCCTCTCCCCCCCTTCCTCCACTTTTCCTTCCGCGCTTTTTTCCCCTCCTTCCCTTCCTCCCCCTCACCCCCTTCCCCCTTCCCCTTTCCTTCCCAGTGACCCTTTATTTTTTGTTTATTTTTATACCTAAATTATTGTCGGTACCCTTGCCGGCCATGTCCACCGAACCCTTCCCTTTCCTTCTTTCTTTTCCTCTCTTCCTTTCCTCTCCATCCCCCCCCACACCCTTTCCCTCCCTCTATCCTCATCCCTCCCTCCCTCCCTCCCTCCCTCTTTCTCTCCCCCCCTTCCCTCCCCTCCGCCGTGAGAACGTTCTCTATTGATACCAGTTCTTGTAATATTTCTGTGCACCTCTTCAATTTTATCTTTTTCTTTCTTTCTTTTTTTTTTTTTTGCTTTTTTGCTTATTTTTTTATTCGCATTCCATATATAGTGTCTCTCTCTCTCTCTCACCTCTCTCTCTCTCTCTCTCTCCTCTCCTCTCTCTTCTCTCTCTCTCTCCTCCTCTCTCTCCTCTCTCTCTCTCTCTCTCTCATTTATGAACAGATATAGACCGATCGATAGACAGATTGATAATATAGATCGGTATACTAATGGATATGATTGTATAACCGATAACAATTTAATGAATATAAACACAACTCTTAACCACATATATACAACGTCATGTGTATATAGATTAATAACTTTGACCAGAATACTGTAAATATCTCCTCGTCGAGACAATGCAATCAGGTGTTATGCCAATCAAGTCAACATGTATATAATTTTCAAACTATAGTGGTTTTCGAAAAGGCCCCCCCAAACAAAAAAAAAAATTGTCACTTGTATTTCCTTTCACTTTCCAAAGGTGCAGAAATAATAACAACAAATAAGTTCTTTTGATCAAAACCCATAGGCAACTTTTTTTCTATCTTTTTTTTTTTTATAACACACACACACACACACACATTGCATTTTCCTTCGTTGGCGTTTTTTTTTTTTTTTTTTTTTTTTTTTTATTTTTTTAATGGCACACTGCAACCATCGCTATTTTTTCGTTTTACTTTTCTCTTTTTTTTTTTCTTTTTTTTTTTTTTCATTTTCTTCTGTTGTTGCCATTGATTGGATAAAAATGATGAGGTTGAAAACATGGGAGTGTTGGGTGTACTTTTTATTACTTTTTTTTCCCCTCTAAGCGTATTTCCATCACGAGAGTCACCGCCGCCGCCTGAGACAATGAGAGGAAGGAAAAAGTACTCTATTTCCTTCATTACTTCTCTCTCTCTCTCTCTCTCTCTCTCTCTCTCTCTCTCTCTCATCTCTATCTCTCTCTCTCTCTCTCTCTCTCTCTCTCTCTCTCTCTCTCTCTCATCTCTCTCTCTCTCTCAATTTACAGCTGAGAGAGAGAGAGAGAGAGAGAGAGAGAGAGAGAGAGAGAGAAGAGAGAGAGAGAAGAGAGAGAGAGAGAGAATGTGGAAAGGAGGTCAGCTAGTTTTTGAGTTGATGTGATATTGTCTTATTTCCTGAAGGTGT
>JAXIVD010007161.1:0-21144 GCA_036785275.1 Cancer borealis
CTCCTCTTCCCCCTTCAGCAGCCTCAGCAGCAGGTGGAGGGAAGAGATGCAGCGGGAGATAAGGTGCTTCGTCTAGTCATTTGAGTCGAAATAATTATTGAGTGCAGGGAATAATGGCCTTTACTAGCATGATATAGGAGGAGGAGGAGGAGGAGGAGGAGGAGGAGGAGGGAGGAGGAGGAGGAGGAGGAGAGGAGGAGGAGGAGGAAGGAGGAGGAGAAAAGTGAAAAGGGATAACACACAGAGAGAGAGAGAGAGAGAGAGAGAGAGAGAGAGAGAGAGAGAGAGAGAGAGAGAGAGAGAGAGAGAGAGAGAGAGAATGGCTAGGGATGCACACTGGTAAAATTGTTGAGAAAAAAATGCATGACGAAGGAAAATAGATGAAGTAGTAGTAGTAGTAGTAGTAGTAGTAGTAGTAGAACTAATACTACAATTTACTACTTTTTTCTGATGAATGATGGCATAAATAACAATAACAAAGAACAGGAACGAGAAAAAGAACAAAGAAAATAAGGAAAATAATAACAAAAAAAACAAAAACGGGGTCATAAGATTCACTATCCGACCTACAAAGGAAAAAAAAAAATCGTTTACTTTAAAATAAACCAAAAAAATTTATTTATGCTATGATGTGATGTGGAAAAATGTGGAAACGTATTTACAGTATAGTGTGGTGTTGTGGTATGATATGATGTGGTGGTATAGTATGTATGTATGATGAGGGTCAGTGGTAGCATAATCACCACCACCACCACCACCACCACCACCACCATCATCATCAGCAGCAAGACCACCACCACCACCACCACCACAAGTCATTCTCTACCCAATCAAAAGACTCATCACTCTCGCAGTCAAGGAGATAATGAGATGCATGCATTTTAACCCTTCTCTCCATCCCTCCCTCCCTCTCTCTCTCCCGTCACCCATCCACCAATCCATCCCTCCCTCCCTCTCCCTCCACCTTGAAGGCATGCAGTGGAGGGATGGAGGGATGGGGACGAAACCATCACCTCAATCCCTTATCACTCCCTTAACTACAGTCCGCTTTGGTGTGCAGTAAGAAAAAGGGCGACTCACTCATGTCTTCTACCTCGTCCCCTTTTCATCCCCTTTAAATGGTGAATGTTGACGCGTTCACTACAGAGGGAAGGAAGAGAGATGGTAATTTTGATAAGGTGATAAGTGGAGGCGGGGGTGAGGGAGGGGTGTGGTGGGGGGCGGGGTATTGTTGCTTATACGGAATGGTGGTTAAGTGGGTGAGGGCGCCGTGTCTTGATTGAAGGGAGGGGGAGGAAGGGGAGGAAGGGGAAGAAGATATGTGTGTGTTCCTCACTACCACACTCAGCTAGTCAGCGCTTCCAATCCTTTTCCTGCCTACACTGACCTAGCCTAGCCACGCACTCTTCCATTCCCGTTCTTCTACATCCACCTGAACCACCCACGCACCACTCCCACCCTCCCTCCCTTCCTTCCTCCCTCCATCCCTCATCCCACCCACCTGCACCCCGCCCCACCATCACCTCTCTGACCCACCAGCTCGGTTCGGCCCACCCTTGCACGCACACTCCTTGCTTCTTCCTTATTGAATTAGAAGGTGCCTCTTACTGGCCCGCCCCGCCACTAAATCATCCTCCTGGGGGCGTGGGGGCGGCGTGGAGTGTGTTGGGAGGCTGAAGGGTGAATGTTGAGATAATAAGAAGGACTCAAAGATGATTGGGTGATGCTTGTGAGGGGAGTGAAAGCAAATGGTGACTACACTTGTATGTGGCTGTGCACGGAGTGTGTGTGTGTGTGTGTGTGTGTGTGTGTGTGTGTGTGTGTGTGTGTGTGTGTGTGTGGGTGGGTGGGTGGGTGTGTGTGTGTGTGTGTGTGTGTGTGTGTGTGTGTGTGTGTGTGGTGATGGGAATGATACTGTCGCTGGCGGTGGTCTGAGGGAAGGAAGGGGAAGGGGTGCGAAGGGGAGGGAAGGGGAGGGAAGGTGTGGGAAGGGGAGGGAAGGGGAGGGAAGGGATGGGAAGGGCAGGGAAGGGAGGAGGGCGGCAGGTAACAGTCAGGAGAAAATTAACCAATAATCACGACGGTGCGGACGTGGTGGTTAGGGCATTGGGTATGTAGAAGTTATTAGCAGAGTTCACCCACAGAAGGGAGAAAAGAAGAAAAAGAAGAAGAAAACAAAAACAAAAAAGAGTTGACATTCATATTCTATTCCTTTTTCTATAGACCTTTCTCCCACACCTTTAAACCCTTTCCTTTTCCTCCCCCTCTCTTTATTTTCTCACTTCTCTCTCTACCTAATACTTTTCCTTTCTCTTGCTACTCTCACCTACTCTCTTTTACCCTTTCTCCTCTTCCTCCTCACCTCTACTTCCCTCCTCAATCTCAGTCTAAGAGCTTCTCACCAGAAAATCAATTACAGCTGAACTGAATGTACCTGACGAAGCCCTTACTGCCGCCTCCTACCCAACGCTGACTTATAAACGGAGGGGAAAAGGGACCCAGAAACATAAGTAAATGACAGGGTGGAAGTGCGAGGGAAAGAATTAGATTTTCAAGGTTATCAAAGGTTAGGTTTTGAGGGAATTTAGATGTTTGAACCCTGTAAAAAAAATATTATGGGGACGTACAATAGAGGGCACCAGGAGGCAGGATGAGGCAGGACGAGGCAAGCCGCTCAGCAACCTTCCCTTCCTGACGCAGCCGAGGGAGGAAAGTTAGATATATATTTCGCCTTTGTCCTCCGCCCACAAATGAAACGTCCGGCGGGCAGTGAACAGATGGGGCGTTTGTGAGGCGTGCGGTGCTCTCAGCTGTGCATCGGCAGGAGGAGGAGGAGGAGGAGGAGGAGGAGGAGGAGGATGGGACAGCAACAGTCTGTACCGCGTTTCCATCAAAGGAGCTTCAAGTCGATGTCTGCTCCAGCTGATTCACTTTCCATGTTAAGAATCGTTTGCGTCCCCTTACGATACTCTGAGTTACCATCCTCCCTCAACCACCCCTGTACCACCCCAGTACCGCTCCTCCTCCTCACCTTCTTCCCCGCTGCCCCCACACTTCCTCCCCCTGAACCCAAAACTCTTCTTTCCGGTGTCAATTCCAAATCCTTCCCTGCATATTGCACGCCACCCACTCACTCCCTTGTCGCTACCAGGCACACACACGCACACACACACATACACACACAAACTGGCTAGTAGGCAGGCAGACAAACAGACAAACACACACACACACAAAAGGATAGCAGCAACAACTGTTCACATTTTTTCCCCCCGTCAAGTTGAGCGAAATATACTTCCTTTTTTTCCTGCCGCATGTGAAGCCGCACCGACCTGCCGTGACGATGGCACAAAACAAAACACAACCGAAAAGAAAGTGAAGGAAAAATACTTTTGGTTGAAGATATTTTTAGGTGCGTGGATGACACAACACAAAGCTATAATGTATAGGAATAATACTCCACGCGGTTACATCTCGGTGTATAATTACGAAGCCTGAACGAAAATAGCTTTATAACAATTATTTTGGTGCTACAGCTGCCTGTGAACTACAGAGCGTAACCTAAAAAAGAATATAAATAAATGCATTGGGTTGCTGGGTGGAGCGGGTGCCTGGGGCGGGGCAGACCCTGTGTGACCCGCCAGTACGGCCGGGCGGAGCGTGTGACCCGCCGCGGCACACCGGGTTCATCTTCTCAGTACTGATGGAATCTGCATGTTGTCCTCGCTCCGCTGCACACGCAAGCGCATGTACGCGCGCACACAAACGGACGCAGGCGTGAGCACACACGCACACACTCATACACACACACACAACAAATAAAGTTGCATGCAAACACAAGTATGCATACATACATGCACAGGCTCACTGCAATCACAGTGAACCGCTTACAGACGCTCCCCTCCCTTCCCTTCCTTCCCACCCCCTGAAGCTGTACGGCGGCGTGCAGCAGTGTTCCCTGCCCGGCCTGGGATGCGACTGAGGACTGGCCAACAGACAGCCTGGCGGACACATGACGAGGCGCAGGGCAGACACCTATGAAAGTGAGCCGCGAGGACGACCCCGCGCGACACACCTGGCCGACGATGAAGGCAGAGTCGCGGCGGCGGAGACACGACGAGGCCGCGAGATGGATGAGGCGGCGGCAGGTCGTGGACAGGCGGGACAAGCTCAGGCCAGAAGGGGGGGAAGGGAGGAAGGGAGGGAGGAAGGGAGGGGGCGTCGAACGTACACACCCACACCCGATGAAACACAAAGCTGAGTGGACATTGTGGAGCTGTGACGAGCGGGCGGGAGGCGATGAGTAAGAGGCGGCACACCAGTCCTCTACAAAAGGCCTGTCGTCGGTGTCCAGGGTGGAATAACACAGGCGTCACCGATAGCATCCATGGCGGGGAACACGTGATCAGTAAGCGGTTATTACACGCACACACCCTTGCCCGCGATGCATTACATGATTCCAAACACGACCCGCCCACCTTCTCTCCTACTCTTAAAGGATGCCACTTTTATTTCTCTGTTCTCCTCCGCCCGCCGCCGCCTCCACCTCCTTTTCATGCGTCTGATACCCTCTTCCCGTGCAAAGTGTGTATGTGTGTGTGTGTGTGTGTGTGTGTGTGTGTGTGTGTGTGTGTGTGTGTGTGTGTGTGTGTGTGTGTATGTGTATGTGTGTGTATGTGTGTGTGTGTGTGTGTGTGTGTGTGTGTGTGTGTGTGTGTGTGTGTGTGTGTGTGAGCGAGGGCGCCTCCTGTAGAGCCCCGCTGATCGACGCTGTGAGCCCTGGGCATGACGAGGCCTTTTGATCGCACTGAAGGGAGAGCAACTGAGGCCACAGCTTCACAGCGGGGTGCCTGCACGCCCGCACCAAGGCAAAGTCCTTACCTGCACCACCCGCCCCCCCTTCCCCTTCTACCCACACCCAGGACCCTGCATGCCTCCCTCGCTTGCATCGACGACCATCTGCGGCGCGAAGACAGCGGCGGCGGCAGTGGCGGGGGGCGCTGTGTGATGGACAGCTCTTTATCTCCGGCGCGAGAAGGACCCCCGCTTGGCCACCCTAAAGCGGGAATCACCTGGCCGCCTCATCTCTGCCTCCGGGAATCGAGACACGGGCGAGCCTTAAGCAGAGCACACATGAGTCGACAGTCGCGGTGAGCAAGGAGCCAAGTAAGGTGAAGGCACAATCTGTTTTCCCCTCCAGCACTCCCGAGGCCGCGCAGACACGCCCAGTGACAGCCCACCGCCATCATCATGCTCGTCCCGGCCCAACCCTAATGATACGCAATTATCCTGGAAATTAATAAGCCAATGAAAGACAGGTTTTAGCTCCGGCAATTGCTGATAACCGCGGCATTAACTTGAGGCGAGAGCAAGGGAGGGAAGGAGGGAGGAAGGCCAAACGAGTTCCCATTTACCGCCGCATCTGTCCCGCTAGATTCGCTCAGACAATGACAGAAATTAAAGGCTGGACGGTCGGGGAGCCTCTTAAACAGCGATGGAGGGCCGGCTGCTGCTGCTGCTGCTGCTGCTGTTGATCATAACGCGAGGGGAAAAAATAAACAAACAAGGCGGCCACGATGGAAGGGACGCAACTAAGAGAGGAGGGAGAAAAAACGGTGAAGGAGGCGCGCAGGATGGTAATGGAACGAGGGAGGACAAAAGGAGGAAAGGAGTAAGAGGGTGAGGGAAGAAAGAGAACGTGGAGGGAGAAAAGGGGGGGAGGGAAGCATAAACGAAGGACGGGTCTTGATGTGGAGAGGAAAAAGTAAAATAAGGCGCAAAAATAGTCAATAGGGAAGGAAGGGTAAGGCCTGAAAGGGGAGGGAAACTATGGAGAGGAAGGAAAACATAACAGCACAGAGAACGGAGAATGGGAACGGGATGAGGGAAGGGGAAAGAGGGCAGAAAGGGGCAAACACAACAGAGAAGAGGAAGAGGAGGAGGCAATGAGGGGAGGGGAAACACGTGGACCAGAAAAGTTCCCATGGCAGTGACACGTGTCCTTTCGACCCCTCACCCCCCATCACCCCTCTTTGCCCCCCCTTCCCCCTGTCAACCCTGCCACAATACCCATCAGCAGGCAGGGAGGGAGAGCCAGCCGCCCACCACGCCCGCCGGAAGCAATGTCACGCCCTCTCGGTCCCCGGCAGCCCTGTCCCAACGCCACCGCCTGAGAAATGGGCGTCAAAGCAGTGGGTTTTAGGATATTTTGGGTCGCCCTGTGGCCACCCAAGGCTCTTTGAAGCGTCCTCTGAGCGGCTTACTGAGGCTGTAGCTTCTGTCCTACCTTCTGTGAGACCAATTGAAGCATCTTTCTATAACTGTTTCTATTTTTAGTCTTGCTTTTGTGGGGATACACTTTTTGAAGTCAGTATTTTTAAATTTTTTTTTTTTTTTATTTAACTTTTTTTATTAGTTTTTATTTTATCATCTATTTCTCTCCTTGGCCGCCTGTGAGCTGTATTATTTTCAAAGGAGTGTATTATAGTAGTAATATATTATTTTGAGGCTATTTTGTGGATGCTCTTAACTCTTCACTCTTCCCCAACCTTATGACTCTCCATGACAAACGTTCATACAATGCGGTGTTCAAACGTTTATAACTTTTATCACAACGTTGGCAGTCTCACATTTCTGGACATTTTCGACTCGTGCTGAATGGATAGAGACGTTTTGATCCTTTTCCTCACGTCTCTTAAACTCTCTTTGAAGGACGTGAATCCCTCGCTGCGCCAATGTCCTTTTGAAGACCAGGAGGAGGAGGAGGAGGAGGAGGAGGAGGAGGAGGAGGAGGAGGAGGAGGAGGAGGAGGAGGAGGAGAATAAGAAAGAGGTGAAGCCGAAAATGGAAGAGAACAAGGAGGCGAAAAAGAAGGTGAACCCAGCGGCAGAGGAAAAAGAGGAGGAGGCGGAGGAAAAGAAGGAGGAGGAAGAGGAGGAGTTCTATTCTTCTTCCGGCAGTCAACAAAGCGACTCCACGTGTCTCTTGGCTCACAAAATGGCGGTGATTTGACATCCGCAACCACTTACAACCCCCACCCCCCCCCTCTTCCCCAACCGTGATTAGACAACCCGCAGCGCCACTCCCCCGCTAACCCCGCCCACTCCACCCACTTGGTCTCTTTCCCCCTTCCTGCCTACCTCCACCTCTCCTTGTCCTTCTCTCACGCACACACCTTCAAACCACCACCACCACCACCACCACCACCACTTACCTACCTACCTACTTCCTCAGGCACACCGACACACTTACGAACAATATTTACCTTTTTTCCCTGCCTCTCCTACCTTGTTTCCCCTTAGTTTCCCTTGCCTTGCATTTTCCTCTACATCTCTCGCCACTTTTACCTTACATTTGATCGTGATAATAATTTCCTCTTTTTTTCCCTTAACAAAACCTGGTATAATAGTTTGACTCTCTACTCTAACCTCAAACGGGATCTTATTTCCTACCTAGAGATCTGCATTGCACTCAAATAAGGTGTCGTATGGCCCTGTCTCACCCCCTACACACACACACACACACACACACACACACACACACACACACACACACACACACACACACACACACACACACACACACATACACACACACACAAACACACACACGGTACTCTCCCACACGCTCGACAACAAGATCGATGAACACTCGAAATAAAAACGTCCAATTGGTCTGGGGTCGTGAATGAGTGGCCGCGGTTGCCCACTCTCACGATTAATGCAAAAAAACACCTTTATATGCACCGGCCACAGTCTGCCGGGCCCCGAGCGGCTCAATATCAAATTTAATGGAATGGTTCACGTATCGTTCTCTCCCGGGAATACCAGCCGGCCACGTGTAGTAGAATTATTAAATTTGTACAAAAAATAACAATCTAGAAATAAATTCGCACTCAGTAACTCGGACCACTCCATTTATTCGTCATGGACACTAGGAAATAGCTTAATCGAGCATGTCTGTATGTGGCCCACCCTCCCTCACCCTCTTACCCTCCCCTCCCCTCTGTCCCTACCCTTCATTCTCCCTCTCCTTCCCTCCCCACTACTACCACTACTACTACCATTCCAGTCATCACCCTCCCTCCCTCACTCCCTTTCACCCTTCCACCGTCCCACGCCCCTCTCCTCTCCCCCATCACACCCCTTCCCCTCCCCTCCCTCCCCTCACTAAACACCCATACGCTAGGGGAAACAATTTAACCGTAGCATCCGGTCCCTTGATCAGCTGACACTGACACCATTGTAGTCAGCCGCTTGTAATGTATGTGTGTGTGTGTGTGTGTGTGTGTGTGTGTGTGTGTGTGTGTGTGTGTGTGTGTGTGTGTGTGTGTGTGTGTGTGTGTGTGTGTTGCATTGCCCCCTCCTTCCTCTTCCGCAACACCAGGAGGCCAGGTCAGGCACGTAACACATAAATATGAGATAAACGCAATCTCTAAGCAAATTTTTACCAATATTTCTGAGACTGGAAATCCCGATGTTTCTAATAATTCCCTCCCCCCTCCTAACCCAACCCGGTACGGTAAGGTGCGGTAAGGTACGGTACGGCTTCGGTCACGGACGAAATATTAAAATCACGCCCAGGACGGAACGAACAGCTAGGATCCGAAAATGTGGAATGCTAAACAAAACCAAAAAAAGAAATAAAATAAAAAAAATAATAATAAGATACATTTAATATTTCTGTTTGTTCTGAAGTCGACAATCTTGGTTAATCAATGCCGGGAGGAAAAGGGAAATAAGGAAATAAGATAAAAATGTCTGTTTGAGGGGGAAAAAATAAGTGTGTTAAGCTATTGGTGGTGGTGATGGTGATGGTGGTGGTGGTGGTGGTGATGATGGTGGTGGTGGTGGTGGTGGTGGTGGTGGTGGTGGTAGTGGAGGTGATAACGGAAGGGACACAGGGACATAAACACGCTTGATCACACTCCATCTGGCGGCGGGAACACAAAAATTAATCCTCTTCACGGTGCAGACTTGACTAGCATGCATAGTAACCACCACCACCACCACCACCACCACCACCACCACCATCACTACCACCACCACCACTACTACCACTACCACTACCACCACCACCACCACTACCACACCTATCTAACCAAGTCCAGCATCAACAATACAGACAGTTTACTTTTCTTCTCCTTCCTCCTCCTCCTTCTTCTTCTTGATCTTGTACTTTCATACTTTAATAACTATTTTTTTTTATCTTTCTTTTCTTTTTAGCGTGTCTCTTAAAAAGTGGTGGAAAGTGTGGGGAAAAGAAAGTGGAAAAAATACCCTAAAAATACCACCTGTTGGCGACCTTAAAAGAGACGAGACTTAAGATACAATCAAAAATTACATCTCTAGGGTGAGAGAGAGAGAGAGAGAGAGAGAGAGAGAGAGAGAGAGAGAGAGAGAGAGAGAGAGAGAGAGAGAGAGAGAGAGAGAGCAAACGGACACAGGTATATATAAGGTAAAAGGAAAAATACGTGTTATCTCCACTTTTTTCCTTATTTTCCTTGTCTAGTCACGTATTACACACTATTTCCTCCCTATTTCATTAAGTCTCGTTCCCCTGCTCCCCTGCTGCCCCTCCTCATTTTACCTGCCTCCTCTACCTGCTTCCCCTCACCCCTACACTCTCCCCTTCCCCTCACCCACTTCACTAGCCTAGCCGTCTTCCCTCAATCATTCACTAGGTAATCTACTTATAGCAAAGTTAATCCCGAGGGTTGCTTGGCCCTTCCCTCCCCCTTCCCCTCCCTCTCCCTTCTCTCCCCTCCCTTCAGCCCTCTCAAAAGCTCCCTACCTCCCTCTCAGTGCCCTTCCCCGCCACACCACCACACCAGCCCTAGCGTGTAATCCCATTGGGGTAAGAGAGGTAAGGAAGGGGTGAGAGAAGGGTAGAGAGGGAGAGGGTGAGAGAACACTGTGAGAGAGAGAAAAAAAGTAAGGGCGAGAGGGAAAAGGTAGGTGGGAGTGAAGCATGGGTGGAGTAGGAGTAGATGGGGGAGGGAGGGAGGGAGGGAAGGGAGGGGAGGGAGGGAGGGAGGGAGGGAGGGAGGGAGGGAGGGAGGGAGGGAGGGTGGGAGGGAGGGTGAAGGAGCAGTGATGGAGGTGGAAGGAAGGGAAGCGGATAAGACTTAATGCATGTATGTTTCGTGATTAAATCAAGTGGACTTCAAGTTTATCAAGCTCACTCTATTAAAAAATCAGTCCGACATTTTGGAATTATGCAGGTGTGAAGATTTAAAAGGGAACTCGAGACTGACTTTACTATTTATATTATCATTATTATTATCAGTAGTAGCAGTAGTAGTAAAAATAGTAGAAGTAGTAGTAGTAATAGTAATTATGTAAGTACCAGAAAAAACAATAACAAAAAATTAAGAAGGAAGCGAATAACAGGGATGAAGAGACAAAAATATCAGCTGAAGTGATTTACTGGGTATTAGCTCCCCCCTAGACAACCTAAACCTTTACAGCGGCCTAAGGGAGGAGGCGGAAAGAAAGGGAGGAGCAAGAGGAGGAGGAGGAGGAGGAGGAGGAGGAGGAGGAGGAGGAGGAGGAGGAGGAGGAGGAGGAGGAGGAGGGAGAAGAGGGGACGCCACAGCACTGACCAGACCACACGCGGCTCAGGTGACCGTCTGCCGACCACCACCTGGACCCTAGACAGGTGAGCCAACCAGCCAGGTGTACTGAGCGACTCTTCACCTGGATTCCACAAACACAAAACAAAGCTCTATGCGTTTCACAAATCCACACTGACTGACTGACTGACTGACCTTCATTAACGAGGAAGGAAACACGATTCTGGAAAACCAAACCAAAAATAATGTTAAATTCTTCATGTTTTTTCTTCTTCTATAAAAGTGTAATCGAGTCATGAGTTTGATAACGTGTATAGGCTTGACTTTTCTTCCCCCTATTACGAACGGCCGGATATCTTGGGTAACTTAATACACCCGCGGCAACCGAATATTTTAACCGGCCTCTATTCCTCCAGACGGACGAAGGGGTGAAGGGGTAGAAGTAAGAATAGGATTGGATGAGACATGGGATCCGTGGTTGTGGCTAGGCAAGGAAGGAAGGAAGGGGAGGGAAGGGATAGGAGGGGGAGGAAAGATGAGGCAAGAAATAAGTTAATAAAAAATGTATAGGAGGAGTAAGAGAAGCGAAAATAAGAATTATGATAAGATGAGAACTGCAAGAGGAAAAAAATAAGGAGAAAAAAAGTGTTAAAGGTGGAATGAGTCTTTGGTTTAGAGATAGAGTGTGAAAGAGAGAGAGCGAGAGAGAGTGAGTGAGAGGTAATCTAATCTATTCCAATGGTCGCTCGTTCGGTGTAAAATAAAATAAAAAAACATATATATATTGAAGAAAAAAAAAATTGTTAACTTTTACATATCCAGTTTTATACATGTTTTTGCAGAGCGTCAATCGAGATAGCAAACTTTTACTGTTTTTATTTTGTTTTTTTATCCGTCTGTCTGTCTGTCTATCTATCAGTCTGTCTACTACCTTTAACTCCCCTCCCTTCCCTTACATTCAGAAATCCCTTAGGAGTCTCCCTTGCCCTAAACGCCCCTTCAATCACCCTAGACAGTCCCTAAAGACCTCCCATCTGTCCTTCAACTTCCCTTCCCTCTGTCCGTCCCGCCATTGCCCTTCCTCTTTTTACATTCTTCCGCGGTTCAAGGTGAAGAAAAAAGTCAATTAGTGTCTGTTTGTTAAGGTAAAAAGAATGTTGTCTATCTACGTTCTCTCTACCTGTTGGCTGTGCATGTGTAAATGTTGAAAAAGAGATATGTATGCATGTTATTGCTCTCTCTCTCTCTCTCTCTCTCTCTCTCTCTCTCTCTCTCTCTCTCTCTCTCTCTCTCTCTCTCTCTCTCTCTCTCTCTCTCTTTCTTTCTCTCTCTCTCTCTCTCTCTCTCTCTCTCTCTCTCTCTCTCTCTCTCTCTCTCTCTCTCTCTCTCTCTCTCTCTCTCTCTCTCTCTCTCTCTCTCTCTCCTCCAACAGGTAAGATTTTTTTTTTCGGAATTGCTTTATTTTTGTTCAATTTTTCCAGTTTTTAGAGGGATAACGGTCAGCTCTTTGCATGGAAGGCGAGGGAAAGCACAGCGGACTGAGGCACAACGGGAAAACTATTAAGGTCGATTTGATACCTACAGAAGGAGAGTAGAGTAAGGTACGACGAAGTATAAAAGCGAAAGGTAGATTAGAAAAAAATAGTAAATAAGTAAAAATAGAAAATAAAACAAGTAGTATGAACAATATGATCTAAGGAATACAACATCTAACCTTTTTTTTGTTAATAATTTCATCATTTTGACGGCAGGAACGATACTTAATTAAGGACAATGTTACTTATATGTTTAAAGTCCGCGGCAGACCTTCAATTGTGAAAATAATAACAAAATTATAATAAAATAATAACAGAAGCAGAAAAAAATAGAGAAGTCTCCCTAGGTTAAGAAGAGAGAGAGAGAGAGAGAGAGAGAGAGAGAGAGAGAGAGAGAGAGAGAGAGAGAGAGAGAGAGAGAGAGAGAGAGAGAGAGAGAGAGAGAGAGAAACACGTCCCCCTTTGGATAATTTCTCTTCTGCACAACATCCAATCACATATTAGTCTCAGTAGTGATCCTACGTGATCCCTCCCCGAGCGGCTCTGAATCCTCTTGATGGAGCTGAACACTGTATGGGATCGTTTGGGAGGGAAGGAAGGGAAGGGAGGGAAGGGAGTGAAGGGGAGGTAAGGAAACAGGAGAAGGGAAGAAAAGTAAGACATCAACACTCCCTCTGACATGATTTCCGAAACCTGAACATGACAAGACTGCGAGTGGCGGTAATGTATTCCGAGGGAGAGAGAGAGAGAGAGAGAGAGAGAGAGAGAGAGAGAGAGAGAGAGAGAGAGAGAGAGAGAGAGAGAGAGAGAGAGAGAGTCAGTCATACACACATACATACACAAACCAAGAAATAAAACATTAAAAACACACACATGTCCCCCATCTAACACCCCCACACACCACCCACACCATAAACTCCCACATACACAACCACCTAACAGTCCCTCACCCTCCCCACTATCACCCTTACCCTCCCTCTCTCACCTATCCCACCTCACCCTTACCCAGCCCCCGCTCCACCCCCAAGACCCGCCGCAAAACTTCCATCTGTCCTTTTCCTGGCAGGCGAAGGGCGTGAACGGTAGCTCAGTTGACGCAATTACGCCTAAACTGTCACTACAACGGCAGGAGGGCGATGAGAGGGAAGGGAATAAGGAGGAGAGAGGGGGAGGAAGAAATGTGGGAGAGAGAAGAGTAGGGTGAAGGGGGATTGTGATGTAGGGATGAAGGATTGAAAGTGTTAGTTGAGAAGATGAATGGATGGGACAGAAAGGTTAAGAGAAATAGAGAGAAAAGTAGACAGAGAGAGAGAGGGAGAGAAAAGAAAAAGAGACAGAGAGATACAGGCCACCGAAGGAAGAAGAGGAAGTAAGATGGGAGCGCTACACGACAAAAAGAAACGGAGTAAGATGATTCCGCGGCGTCTCTGAGGAAATATTAGCCTGAATGTCACATAAAACGGGTTAGGTCGGTGGTGAGCTGGCTATACCGGGAAATATTAAAGGCGGCCACGGTGGAAGGCGGGGAGGGAGGGAGGTGAAGACGCGACGTGAAATAGAGGTGTTGACTTGCTTTTATAGCGAACCAAGTGTTGTGAGGAGACCAGAGAGGGCGTGGGAAAGGGCGTGGGACATATTCTTAGGCATATAGGACACCTTAGGATGCTGTACACCTCATCTCCTCCTCTTCCTCCTCCTCCTCCTCCTCCTCTTCTTTCATCTTTAGCGGTACCTTTGAATGGCCAGTCGAGAAGGATCACATGGCCACCGCGATCACAGAAGAGGCTTGTGGCCCTCACACCACTTAAGTAATTGTGGGTAGCCATCTATCGGCACCGCCCTGTCCACCCCGCCCTTCCTTACCCCGCCCCCGCCCAGGCACCAGAAAGCACGGAGGCACTGTTCCTAGACTCCCTCTCCCTCTCTCTCTAACCTAAAGATTTCCTCCCTTCTCTCCCTCCCTCTCCTTCGCCGTGGCCAAAGAGCTTCAAGTATAGCAAACACCCTCCTCTTCATTTTCCTTTCAGATGGCTCTCGCTCTCGCTCTCGCTCTCTTCTCTCTCTCTCTCCTCTCTCTCTCTCTCTCTCTCTCTCTCTCTCTCTCTCTCTCTCTCTCTCTTTCCCTCAAGCTGAACTCCGCATAAAACCAGCCAACGCAACGCAGTCCTTGAGCAACAGTTGACTGCCGACGGAAAAACTTAGCACCTTCCGCCCCCCTCCCCACCACCACCACCACCACCACCACCTGCTTCTACCTCCACTAGATTTCCGTAAGGCACGCTGAAGGCTATTGAGGTTTCCCTTGGCCACTTTCTTTTTTTTTTCTTTTTTTTTTTGTTGTGTTCTGCTTCTGGTTTACTTGTGGTTCTGGCTAGTCCTTTAACCTCCTCCTCTTCTTCTTCCTACTAGTCCTTTCACTTTCCTTTCTTTCATAATATAGGTCTTCTTACTCCTTCTTCTTCTCTTCTGTCCTCCAGTTTAACTCCGACACTGACATCTTCCTCTCTCTCTCTCTCTCTCTCTCTCTCTCTCTCTCTCTCTCTCTCTCTCTCTCTCTCTCTCTCTCTCTCTCTCTCTCCCCCCCAAGTATTTCCTTTCCTGAGTACCTTCCTCCGCTTTTCTTTCCTCTCTTTTACTGAATATTAAGTTACCTGAGAGAGAGAGAGAGAGAGAGAGAGAGAGAGAGAGAGAGAGAGAGAGAGAGAGAGAGAGAGAGAGAGAGAGAGAGAGAGAGAGAGAGAGAAAAAAAAATTAATGACATGGGAAAATAACACGAGAATGATAATGGAGGAGATAATAAGACACAGAATTATAATAGAGAAAATATTAGACACAGATGAGACAGAGGTGGGTCGTAAAAAGACAGGTAATACAGGTATACCTAATGACCAGGGGCGCGTCTCCAGGGGAAGGACAGGGACATCACGCCAAGATAGGATATATTTGCCTTCAGGATGGGACAATGTGTAGGATATAAAAAAAAAGGGACAGGATGAAATAAAAATTAAAAGTAACAGATTTTTTCTTGCCTCTCCTCCTCCTCCTCCTCCTCCTCCTCCTGCAGAGCTTAATCTTGTCCCTCACTCAGGAATCAATTATCTGAAGGCGGCGGTGACGATGATGATGGTGGTGATGGTGGTGGTGAGGAGAGTAATATTAGGGTTTGGGGTCTAAAAATATCTTTGGGGAAAAAGGAAAAATATCTTAGGACCCAAAAAAAAATTTGAAAAGACAAAGATAGATAGACAGACAGACACACCTACACCTACACCTACACTACAACACACACACACACACACACACACACACACAGGTAGCAGTAGTGGCCAGAATGGGTGGGTGGAAGGGTTCCCGCAACACGGATGGACAACAGAATATTCCAACAGACACCCCCTTCCTCCTCCCCCAACAAGCACCCCACACCCCTTCACCTCCATCCTCCCCTGCCCTCTGAACCCAATGCCTTCCATACTGCACCCCATCTCCCCCTGTAATCCCTACCCCCTGCCCCTTGTAAGCCCCCCCCCCCCCCGACTCATTACAAGTTACACACAGGAGGTAAATAGAACAATCACACGTAACCTCAAGTGCCAGGGTTGTAGAGGACTGTTTCACTTGGTTTCCAGCTGAGCAAGTCCCGCCTCGCAGTGGGTCGACCTCTGATAACCAGGCCACGTTAGTATCCCCTCTTCCTCCCTCTCCTCCTCATCCGCCCTACCCTCGCTTCCCGCCCTCACCTTCATAGCTCCTCACCTCCTCCTCCCTCTCCTGTTTCTCCTCCGTCTCTCTGTCTCCTTTAAGAGCCTCAACATCAACCCTTACGCCGCCGTCATATAAGGACGTAAAGCTCCCTTCTCTGTGTCATTTCAAGCCGCCCTTCTTCCTCAAACGCTACTCTTGATGCTAAAACCAAGAAGGTTCCACCCGTAAGATCGCTACCCTGGGGCACTCCGCTGATTGTACCACTTCACTCACTCTCCATTTTTTTTTTTTTTACCACTCGCGGTACTGACTCACAGATGCGTCGTTCTAGTTTGTTAGTAAAGTGATACCGTGTTCAGGATTGGGTCGACTTCCTTCTACAGGCGTGCGGGAAGGCTGTGTGGAGGAGGCAAGGCGGAGAGAGAGAGAGAGAGAGAGAGAGAGAGAGAGAGAGAGAGAGAGAGAGAGAGAGAGAGAGAGAGAGAAGAGAGAGAGAGAGAGAGAGAGAAATAGAAGCACCTAGAGGAGGAGGAGGAGGAGGAGGAGGAGTAAGAGAGAAACACCTGGAGGAGGAATAAGAGGAGCAGGAGGAGGGAAGGAAGCGTGAGGTGGTGCGCTAGTGAGCCTGTGGTAAGGATTAAAGATATGCTTCAGTACGATGGTCTGAAAAATATAAAAATAACGTGGATTTCTATATTCTCCGCAGATTCTAAACAACACCATCACCACCACCACCACCACCACCATAATCGACAGCTGCTGCACACTATTTATATAAACACATGACCACTATAAACTAATTACCCAGATCAACACTTGCCCTTACCCCTCCCCCCTCCCCCCCACACACATACTAGACCCACCCAACCACCTTTCCAAACTTCAGTAACTAAACTTCAATATCTAAAATCATACCCAACAAACTTCATTTTAACAACAACTCTTCCGCTCGGCTTCCCTCTGCCCTCCCCCCCCCCCCTCCCCATACACACAAGTTAGTGAATCGATTAAGTAAAAAAATAAATAAAGCAAATTCCAACTGGACACTGTAAACTTGAAGACAGGTGCGGTTAATTAAAATCTAGAGGGGGAAAAAACATGTAAGACGGTGGAAAAGGAATAAAAAAAAAAGGAAAATATTTGTCCTACACGAAACTCCGCGAACAAAAAGGTGAAGATTAATCCCACATGACAAGCAGAACCTACAAGCAAAGGGGAAGGAGGAGGAGGAGGTGACTGGAAGATCCTTGTACACCACAGCTACGAGAGGAGGAGATCTGGACACCTAAATACTTTTCTACCTCTTTGGGACACTGAAGGACATTTGTATCCTTCCCTATCAATTATATTTTTTACCTCTGGATTACATAACAGCAGTAAGCATTTTCTAGCCTCATACGGACATAATTGAATAAATGTATATAACAAAAAGGTTAAAATATAGTAGTACTTGAATAGGGTAGCGAGAGTCTATGTAACCAAATCACTGTTTCCCACACTCCCCACCCTGCAGTACGCCAGCGTGTGTGTGAGCTAGTGAACAGCCTCTCCACCCATCCATTCCCGGCGGCAAATGTGTGTGATAATCAAAATAAATGGTCCCGGGGCTCTCTGTTCCCGGTAACCAATTTGTTTCACCCATAACTGCACCCATTAGCAACATACTCCCTTATACAGTCAGCGAATCCCATAAAAAAGGCTCGAATCCACTTATTTCATCGGAGCACTGATAGCGTAGCCCATTTGCGGGAATCGGATCCTCCTGTTCGAATAAATAAATAGATACCCAAGGCTTCCAATCCCCCTGTCGGTCCTGCTCCTCCCTTGCCTTAACACCAGTCAATCCTCTTATTTTGGCTTCGGATTCTCTTCAATTTGTTTCAACACCAAGGCCGATTACCGCCATGGATCTGAAAATCCCACGTAAACCATCACAACAAAACAACATTCCCCTTAAATTTTTGGAAAAGAGAAAAAAATGAAGAAAAAAAAAGGAGAAAAGAGGCGTCCTGTAGAACCCCTTAAATAAGTTTCACACAAATCATAGCCACTTCCTAATTTTCCCCATTGTTTGCCTAATAACTTCCTAACTCATCTTATTACACGGTTCTCCTCCCCCCATTAGGCTCCTACGCTGTCCTTGAAACCCTCACTTAAGACCTAAAAATATAACCATCCCCACCATCGTTACTACTGCCATCACCCGCCCGCTCCTCCCTCTTTAGTCCTACACTAACCTCCTCCTCCTCCTTCTTCCGCTCTTCCTCTTCCTTCTTCTTCCCCTTCTACTCCATCAATAACACCTTTGCTACACTTTCCTTCATTCCTTCCCTTGCTTCCTCAGAGTGTGTTAAATCTTAATGCTTAGATACTATATAAGTTTGTCTCCCTCTCCCTCTCTCTCTCTCTCTCTCTCTCTCTCTCTCTCTCTCTCTCTCTCTCTCTCTCTCTCATTAAAACAAGATAAATGAAGTGACAGTGGCCCTAGTCATGGTGATTATGACTTCACTACTGGCAATGATGGTGATGATGGTAGCGGTGATGATGATGTTGGTGATGGTGAGAGTGGATGCTGCTGCTGCTGCTGCTACTATTACTGCTGTTGTTACCGTTATTGTTGTTGTTACTGTAGCTGTTAGTGCTGTTCATGTACTTGTTGTTTTTGTTGCAGTGATACGTTGGTGGTGGTGTTGATAGAAAAAAATTTTGGTGGTGATGAGTGATGATGGTGGTGGTAATGGTAATAATGGTGATGAAAGTGGTGGTGATGAATGGTGGTGATGATGACCATAACATAAATAGCGTCACGTCCAAGAAATTAAACGTTATCCTCTTTAAAAAAAAAAAAAACTGGAAGGAGGAAGAAGAGACGAAGAAGAAGAAGAAAAAAGAATAAGAACTAAAATTATATAAAAGGAAAAAGGAAATGAGAAGTAGGAACCATAACTACTCCTAAGGGGGGAAAAAATTAGGAGAAATTTGTAAGAGTAAACGAGAAGGAAAATCAAAGAGACTTGGTTAGCGCGGAAGGAAAAATTAAAGGCTGGGAAAAGCAAGCAAGGAAATGAACCTGTGAAGTACCTACCTACCTAAACGAGAGAGAGAGAGAGAGAGAGAGAGAGAGAGAGAGAGAGAGAGAGAGAGAGAGAGAGAGAGAGAGGAGAGATGAGAGAGAGAGAGAGAGAGAGAGAGAGAGAGAGGAGAGAGAGAGAACGGCATAGAGAGACAGAGAAACTACAGAGGGAGAGAAAAAAAAAAGTGGGTTTAAGAGTAACAAGTTGAGGAGGCGGAGGAGGAGGAAGAGGCGGAGGCGGAGGAGGAGGCGGAGGAGGAGGAGGAGGAGGAGGAGGAGGAGGAGGAGGAGGAGGCGGAGGAGGAGGCTGCCCTTCACCGCCGCACAAACAAGCAGTGTTACCAAAGAAAACCCCGAAGATGTTTACGTTTGTCTACCGGTGACAGGCCTGCGGTGGACAACCAAAGGGAAGGAGGAGGAAGAGGAGGAGGAGGAGGAGGAGGAGGAGGAGGAGGAGGAGGAGGAGGAGGAGGAGGAGGAGGAGGAGGAGGAGGAGGAGGAGGAGGAGGACACTAAAGGACACCACACCTCCTCCCTGCGGCCCTTAATGGTCTCAATTAGTCTGTACACGACACCTTACACTCGACCAGCATCCTCCTGACGAAGGTAGGAATGGCTGACGAGCGTAGAGGGAATAATGAAACACATGGAGAGAGAGAGAGAGAGAGAGAGAGAGAGAGAGAGAGAGAGAGAGAGAGAGAGAGAGAGAGAGAGAGAGAGAGAGAGAGAGAGAGAGAGAGAGAGAGACTACGACTGAGACTGGAACTGTTTGAAGCAATACAATAAAAGGAAGTGGACTGTTTACCCTCGCAATGAAAAAGGCACGAGGCTGTTTGAGCTGCATATCAACAACGGTAAAGACGCGGGAGCTGTTTGGACTCGGTGTATGAGGACGCAGCGAAGGGGCGACGAGTTGCTTGAGGTGTTTGTAAGCAACACACGGGAGGGAAGACAAAAAGTACTGTTTGCACCACATAGCAGTACACAAGTGAAGGTAGAAGACAAGTGTTTACAAGGCGCCCCTGAACGAATAGCTGAGGGAGGAGGAAGAGAAGGAGGAGCAGGAGGAGGAGGAGCAGGAGGAGGAGGAGGAGGAGGAGGAGGAGGAGGAGGAGGAGGAGGAGGAGGAGGAGGAGGAGGAGGAGGAGGAGGAGGTTGTAGGGTAGGACATTAAAGGGAGATTGTTTACAGGCTACGGAAGGAAGGAGGGAAGGAAGGAAAGAAGGAAGGAGGGAAGGAAGGAAGGAAGGAAGGAAGGAGGGAAGAAATGAAGGAAGGAAGGAAGGAAATTAGCAAGGTACAGTACATACAAATATAGAAATAAAACGAACAGTATAAGAAATAAGTAAAATTAATTAATAAACATGTAAAGAAAGGAAGAAAGGAAGGAAGGAAGGAAGGAAAGTGGCACACAGACGACAGGTAATAAAGAGTGAAACAAATGAGCATCACATGAGAAGGAGCAACACTGTTTACAATGAACATGACAAAGGAGAGAAGAGGAAGACGAGGAAGAAGAGGAGGAAGAACAAGAAGAAGAAGACGAGATGCACGCAACACCCACAGACTAACACGACACACGGGAAATATACGACACCAACAGAAGGAGGAAGAGGAGGAAGAGGAGGAGGAGGGGGGCTTACTCTTCCTCATACACCGTCGGAGATCACCAATAAAGCACCACAACTTAATCAAAGCAACACCAGGTGGATAGAGAGTTCAAACATACATAGCCAGGTATAAACACGCTCCCTCCACCCACACAAACACCCAAACACACCCACACCCGACCCTCTACACTCCCATGGGTCCGCTAGGTGAAGGTGCTTTATTGTCTACCATTACCAAACCATGAGGCGTGTATAAAGACGCTTAAATGAAAATAAAGTAAGGCAGGTCCCCGTGTGCAATCAGGGTAATGGGAGAGACTGCGAGAGGGAGGCGATAATGGAGGCTCAGACGCAAGTGTTTAGCAAGGATTATGCCTCCACGCAGCCACATGCAGCCAAGGTTTATTTTTGGTGGGTTTCTTATATATATTTTTAGTGTGATTCGTCTCCTCCCACGAGAGCGCCAGGCAAGGACGAGGGAGGAGGAGGAGGAGGGAGGGAGAGCGAGGAGAAGGTGGTGCCGGAAGGAAGGAAGGAGGAAGTCTGAATATTATAAAATGGCTGTGGTAGTATAGTATATATTGCTACTGACGAAGGTGCAGTAGTGTATAGTAGTGATAGTAGTAGTAGTAGTGGTAGTAGTAGTAGTAGTAG
>JAXIVD010007162.1:0-17500 GCA_036785275.1 Cancer borealis
GGTGGTGATGGTGGTGGGCAGAAAGCGGTTTAGGTTAAATTATCCGGTTAATCGAATATCATCCTTAATTATGACTTCTAAAGCATAATTAACAAATAATTATGCCTATCATTACGAGAAATCATTAAGGTTTACCCTAATTAAAGCTGAGGTAGTTAAATGAGTGATTAGTGTGTTAAATTAGTATGTTATTTCTGAGAATGTGGAAAGTTACGGTCATGTGTGTGTGTGTGTGTGTGTGTGTGTGTGTGTGTGTGTGTGTGTGTGTGTGTGTGTGTGTGTAAGCGGGATATGACTTCTTAAATAAGGGTTGTGTTGTCTACAGAGAGAGAGAGAGAGAGAGAGAGAGAGAGATGCCAGATAGTATACTAATTAATGTTACTATTTGGCATACATTCTCTCTCTCTCTCTCTCTCTCTCTCTCTCTCTCTCTCTCTCTCTCTCTCTCTCTTTTACCCGCGTGTTACACCAAAATGTTGACACGACACACACCCATAAAGAGAGAGAGAGAGAGACAGAGAGAGAGAGAAAAGAGAGAGAGAGAGAGAGAGAGAGAGAGAGAGAGAGAGAGAGAGAAGAGAGAGAGAGAGAGCAGAAATCAATGTTGCACCAAACACCTTATTTTGCAACATATCTCTGCTCTTTTGTTTTTTCCTTGACTAAGCTGTTCATTCCTTTAGCTATTGCGTTGTGTTGTGACCTGTACCTTTAGATATTATATGGAGAGAGAGAGAGAGAGAGAGAGAGAGAGAGAGAGAGAGAGAGAGAGAGAGAGAGAGAGAGAGAGATAGAGAGGCTGTAGTAACGTCATCTTGGAACGAAGCCAAAAATGAACCGCCATCCCTACACACACACACACACACACACACACACACACACACACACACACACACACACACACACTGAAAAATCATTGACGTACCCCAGAACAAAAAAAAAAAAAGTATAATAACAAAATGTATAGTTTTATAAGTAAATAAGAACCCAATTATATCATTATTAGCTTAGTTTAGGTTAGTTTATTATTATTATTATTATTATTATTATTATTCGTGATGTTTTGTGGTTCCTTTACTATTATTATTATTATTGTTATTGATGTTTTGTCGTTCCTTTAGTTATTATTATTATTATTATTATTATTGATGTTGTTTTGTCGTTCCTTTACAGTTAAGATCGGTGTGTTTTACATCATCTTCTACCTATGTCTGGCTGGCTTCTTCGCCGTCATGATGGCTGTCTTCTACCAGACATTAGACACCAACCATCTACCTAAATACACTCCAGGCGACGGTGGCTCACTCCTCAGAAACCCTGGTACGTACATGTGTGTGTGTACGTGGAGGTGTGTGTACGTACGTGTGTGTCATTTGTTTTTAAGTCTCTCCTTCCTATATCTTAAGTGTTTCAAATTGTATCTTCCTCTTTTCATATCCTCTTTCCTCATTTTTAATCGTATTCTCTTCCTCCTTCCCTCACTCATTCTCTCTCCTCCTCCTTCCTCCTCCATCTTCCCTCACTCATTCTCTCTTCTCTCCCCTCCTCAGCCATGGGTTTCCGTCCTCTACCTCGCGCTGAGAACGTGGAATCGACACTCATTTGGTACAAGAATGGAGACAATGCCGATATTTTGCATTGGGTCGAACAACTGAACGAATTTATTGAACGTAAGTATAAAGGAACGAACATATTTATTATTATTATTATTATTATTTATTGTTATTTAAATTGTCTTCTTTTGTTTTTATTTATTTATCTTATATATTTAAAAAAAACTCTAATACTTATGGTTTTCGATTCTTTTTAACGGTTTTTAGTCCTATTTAATTATTGTTATTTTATGGTTTCAAGTTTGTTTTCCTTATAATTATTTTTTCTCCATATATATAGTTGTGTTTTGTTGTTTTCTTTGTTTCTTTCTTTCTTTGCCATCCAGCTTACGAAAATCAAGAAGGTATGATTATATATATATAGTTGTAAGTTTATTTATTGACCTTGTATTTTGTTGTTGTTGTTTTTTCTTTCTTTCCTAACGTATATATTTGTTTCCTTATTGTTGTTGTTGTTGTTTGGTTTTTCTTCCTTTGTCATCCAGTTTACGAAGTGATTAGTATTTTTTTTTTTTTTTATTTCGTATATATATATTTTTTTTTTCTTTCCTACCATATATATTTTTTATTTTATTTTTTATTTTATTATTTCGTATATTTATTTATTTTCTTTTTCTTTTTCTTTCTTTCTTAGCATATACATTTTTTTTCTCTTTTTCCATCCATATAACCTCATTTCCTTATTATTTATCCTTGTATTAGGAAGACAGTATAAGTATAATTATGTTATTATTTCATATATAAACCTAAACCCAACCTTTTATTAACTTATTTCCCATCAGATATACTTTTGTGAGATTTTTCTATATATTTCTTTTACTTTTCTTTCATTCTTTCTCTTTCTTTCTATATATATATAATTTCCTTTTTTCCCTTTAGCTTACGAGTAACAGATAGATTTTCTTCCTATCAGATATACTTTTTGTGAGATTTTCCTATATATATCATTTTCTTTACTTTTCTATCTTTCCATATAGATAATTCCCTTTTCTTTTCTTCTTTCTTTCCATATATATAATTTCCTTCTTCCTTTCAGCTTACGAGGGAACAAGTGAACAGATTTCCGGCCAACACGTAACAGACTGTTCAGAGAGTAACCTTCCCGGACCAGAGGAAGTGTGTCGATTCCAAGACAAATGGCTCACTAACAAATGTCAAAAGGCCGAGAGCTGGGGATACAACCGAGAGTCCCCTTGCATCCTACTCAAGCTGAACAAGGTGTGTGTGTGTGTGTGTGTGTGTCTGTGTGTGTGTGTGTGTGTGTATGTGTGTGTGTATGCCTGAGCTACACTCGTCTGGTTCTGCCTATAGATGTATACAGTTTTTCCTTTACTTGATGTACATTGTTTACCATTCTCTCTCTCTCTCTCTCTCTCTCTCTCTCTCTCTCTCTCTCTCTCTCTCTCTCTCTCTCCACAGATGATCAAGTGGGTGCCAGAAGTATACGAGACCTTGGAGGAGCTGCCCGACAACATGCCAGAGTCTCTCAAGGGCCACATCGCCAAGAAGAAGAGTGAGAACGGCGGCAAAATTCCCAGGGTGAGTGTGTGTGTGTGTGTGTGTGTGTGTGTGTGTGTGTGTGTGTGTGTGTGTGTGTGTGTGTGTGTGTGTGTGTGTGTGTTGTAGGAGGAAGAGAAGAACTATTACTACTACTACTACTAATCTTGGTCTTGGTTATAGATGATTTGGGTGTCTTGTGAAGGCGAGAACCCAGCTGACCAGGAATACATCGGACCCATCACCTACTCCCCCTGGCATGGGTTCCCTGCCTTCTACTTCCCCTACCTACACACACCCGGCTACCTCCCACCCATCGTGGCTGTACAGTTCGACCAGCCCATGTGTAAGTGACCTAACCTGACCTTAAGTGTGCTGGAGTGTATATTGTAGTAGGTTTTTTCTATATGATTTTTTTTTTTAGGTTAGGTTGTGTGGATGTCAGGATTTGTTTAGTTTTTTTGGTTTTGTTATATGAATTTTTATTATTATTGATTTAAAAAGGTGATTTGGTGATATTATAAAGCTAATGTGTGTGTGTGTGTGTATATTTTTCCCCTTATGATGTGTATGTATGTATCTAACGTGTGTGTGTGTGTGTGTTTTCTCCCATCAGCCAACGTGCTCATCAACATTGAGTGCCGAGCTTGGGCCAAAAACATCGTACATGACCGTCAGAACCGTCTTGGTCTGGTCCACTTTGAGTTGCTGAAGGACTAGAAGGTGAGACGAAGCCGCCGCCGCCATCTTGGTCTGGTCGTGCTCTTAATGGACAGTTTTCATATTGAGAATGTTTAAATTATAACCTTTATAAACCCTCTACGAAAAGTTGTTTTTAGATGTGTGAAAAAAAAAAGAAATTTTAAAAAACTGTGAATATTCGTAGTCTCGTCAAACTCTCTTGTATTTTTTATTATTATTTTTTCATTTATTGTGTGCCCCTTGTCATGGGCTGGGCTGGGTGGGGGGTGTGTCCTGGCGGGGGTCAACGTGCCCTGCCGCCCCCCACGTCAAGACAGAGCCGCCCCTGTCCCTACCCCCCGCCCCTTCAGTTCACTTTAACGTGGGCGTGGTGTCCTGGGTGGGCGGTGCAGCTAAGGACGTCTAAGTTAAGGAATTGTTATCATTATTGTGTAATTTTTGTGTAAATTTCGTGAAGTCTATATATATTCCAGCCGAGCGAGTGATCGTGCGACACACAACACGTAGGAACAACAGTGGTAGTCCTGTAGCAATTCCTTTGTTTAGAGTTTAATGTAAATAGTCTTATATGCAGAGGATATAACTATATATTTCATGCAACCAATGACCGCGACGCTTCCCGACTCCCAACTGGCTAACCTGCGGTGCTGAGAGGCTGCGTGGGGGGGGAGGGAGGCAGGGGGGTGTAAGGTGTGGTGGTTGTGATTGGTTACAGTGTTCAAAGCGCCGCTGGTCAGCCTGATGGGTTGACGGGAGGCTCAGGCCGTGTGAAGATCATCCACCTCAAGGAAAATGTGTTGTTTTCCCCAAAATTGTTCTGGTTTTCAGCAATAAATAAAGATCTTGACAACTTTATCCTTTGTGTTTGTGTGTGTACCTCTCTCTCTCTCTCTCTCTCTCAATCTATTGGTCAGTCAGGTAATTAAGGTAATTTTCGAAAACTTACATACAGGTATTTTTCTTTTTCCACGTAAGGATGTGAGGTAATGATTGATGGATATAGTAAGTAAGAAGGGAAAGGTAGGTTGATAAGAGAGTGGAAAAGATAGAGGAAGGAAAGGAATATTCACTAATAACTAACTAAACTACCATTAACTACTTGTCTGAAACTACTACGTTTTGTCACTACTTAATACATTGCAGTAATCAAGTGTTTACTGAGCATTCCAGAGCAAGATTTAGGAAGAAATATATAATCAAACATATTAAGACTATAATTATCGTGATTAACTTAGAATTCACCTTTATTTTTTTTTAGCGATATATAAAGTATAATTGAGTTCAAATAAAGGTTTGTATGTGGTTCGTTACAAGTGTTGACAGGAAGAATTCTAGAAGGTCGGCAGTGTATCAGAGGCAGTTGAGGTGAGAGGATGTACGGCACACACCTCTCCACACCACACCACTGCATTATATAGTGTTAGTATACATCACCATCACCACCAAGGCTTATATATACACCGAAACAACACCAGGAACTTCAAGTAAATTTCTTCACCGTGAGTATACGTGTCCATGGCCGCTTTGCAATGGTTATTGTTGCCGTAACGAGGCTGTTTAAAGGGGTGTTCGGTAGTTAACTCATTCAGTCGTTAGGGGAGTTCTAGGAATATCTTACGTGACTTGGCAAATGCAGTTATTTATAAGGTGACTGGCCGACCCGGGGTTAGACGGTATAGTAGAGGTGATGGGAAGGCAAATTATGGGGAGCAATTAGTTATAGTCAAAGGATTAGATTAAATGAAGGATGTATATTTGTAGGAAGGAAATTGTTTAAGTAAAACGTGGTGATTGTTTGAATATCATTAAGGCCGAGTGGTGAAGAAAAAGAGTTGAGAAGGAAAGGTGTAACAAGGACAATAGTAGAGTGTGAGGTACAGTTTATGTGGTATTCCAGGTCATACAAAGGGTCGTTAGTGTGTTGTAAACGATAGTAATGCAACGTTGAAGGAAGGTTCGTGACACAGTACAAGGAATAGTAGTGTTGATGTAAGTATATAGTGTGTCGTGATAGATAAGAATATAAATAACAGCTGAGTTTTAATAGCTGGTTCGTCTATTAATTCCGTCCTTCCTCCCCCAGCTTGTGTGTCACCGCCAGGACTGTTAACTTACCAGCCTTCTACCGCCACTAATAAGTTCCCAGCCATCATTCTGTATATTAAGTATTATTTTAACTTTATTCATAGTTTTCTACTCGTATATATGCAAGAAGTGATGATTCTGTTTATATACTTCAGACTTGCTATTCTTTATGTAATGAATCTTTTATTTTCAGTTTGAGTGGCGGTGGTGAACAAGAATTAAGATACAGGATTGGTGAAGAGGAGTGAAGAGTCGAGGTGCGTAAGGGAAGGGAAGGGAAGGCTGGCGTCAAGGAGTGAAGGTGTTGCTGCTCATAACAAAACAAATAGGTCTGTATAAGTAACATTCATTTTAACACACTTTAGTACAAACAAGTAAATATACATAACATTACCTCGCACCTGTAAACACACGTACATACACACTGTACATACATAATAGATTCATTCAGTGATTTCCATGTACGTATTCTTTTAGTATATTAAACACGTACCAACATTCACACTAAGACAAAGTTTTGCAGACGTGTATATATATCGGTAAAATTCCAATAATACAAGACTCTATTCAGGTTAACATTGAAGTTGTAGTTGTTTAATTAAAAAGAACATCAATATTAACAATTAACTTTATAAGGTGTGTGAAATGATACTAACTTCACATTATCTTCCTGCAGATGTTGTGTTGTGAGGCTGAGGCAGTACACTGTTGTGAGGCTGAGGCAGTACACCGTGACCTGACCTTCCCGTTGGTGTTCTGAGGCTGAGACAACACACCACCACCACCACCACCATCTATATATCCGGTGACCCTCCATTCCCTTGACCTTGACCTGGTGTGGATGGGTCACCTTCCTAACGCTGCTTTTGGACTGGTCTTGGCGCCAGGGAAAAATATGTTAAATGTGTTATAAGAGGTCGAGAGACTCTTCCCAGTGTATATTGATTTATATTTTTATTTATTTATTTTTTTTAATAAATTTTATGAGCTGATTTCCTTCTAGTTAATCTCCGGAGCCTCTTTGAAGTATGCTAATGTAACTATGAATGAGCTAATATATATACAATCTTCCTCTGTTTATCTAGTTTAGTTTAGCTCTCCCTGACTACATGAGATTAGCTTGGCTCTCCTAAATAAGAGTAAACAATACATATACATCCTTTTCTATAGATACCTGTAACTGTACAAATCCTACTATGCTTACATTATCAAATAGGAAGAAATGAACATCTGACTGACACAAGAACAAGCTGTACAAAAGTGGCTATAAATAAGATCACTGGAAAAAGGTGAAGATTTCTAAGATGACAAATGCTAAATTATCAACCTAACACTCATACAGCACATCCTAACACGCCCAGCACATCCTAACACTCAATCTTTTACACACACACCCATTCTTACACCCTAATACACTCCTCAACGCACACACCTAGCACTCAGCGGCCGCCCTCCTGCCCGCCTCCAAACAGCACCATGATCAGCACTACGGGAACGATGTAGATCCACTGTAAGGAAAGGAAAGGTTAACAGTGAAGGAAAACACACACACTCGCTCACACACACGGATACATACACACACACCCGCTCACACACACACACACCTGAATTCACACTCGAGGACAATTTTACACACACTTTCCCTTCCCTTACACACACATACACACACACACTTTCCTTCCCTTTACACTTACATATTTAGCCAGGAATGATCTGTTGTCCTTGCCCTCTGCCTTCTCATTCTTCATGGCCTCAAGTTTCTCAATGTAGGTGGCGGTGTCGGGCCTGGTAAGGTAAGGCAAGGTAAGGGAAGGGAAGGGAAGGGAAGGGAAGAGGAGGGGAGGGGAGGGAAGGTAAGAATGAGTGGGAATATCAAACATACTTTATCGCATTACTATTTGAACTATTATCATTATCATTACACACACACACATATACTTACACAGGTGCCGGGATGGGTGATCTAATGATGATGGTAGTGTTGTGTTGTGTGGGTGGGGTGGGTGGAGCCTCCCCGCCACACACAGCCACAGGGGGGAAGATGCCCACACCCACCACGGATGTACCACCACTGTCCACCACCAAACTCAGGGTCTCAGTCAACCCACTCTCGTACATCTGACACTGAGGAGGAGGATAACAATAATAATAATAATAATTTAATTTCACTCGAAGGTATAGACAACACGAACAGACAAAGAGCGACATAAATACAGATCAAACAATTCAAACACACACACATATACATACATACAATAATAATTAATAACAATGCATAACGCTTCATAACCTCACTCAACTCACAGCTTTAGTGAAGGTGGACACGAGTCTCTTCTCCTCTGATCCTTTCTGGTAAACTTGGATGCGGTAAAGATCATCTGTGTCCACAAGACTCTGAGGAAGGAAGGCAAGGTGAGGGGAGGAAGGGGAGGAAGGGGAAGGAGGAGAAGGGGAAGGAGGGAAAGGGAAAGGGGTGTTTTTGTTGAAGGGAAGAGGAAGGGGAAGGGGAAGGGGAAAAGATGTTTGTGGTGGTGGTGGTGAGGGGAAGAGATATACAAACAGATGAATAAATATACACATTAATGGATACACAAAATGGGTGTAGATAAATAAATAAACATACAAATACATATAAATTCATTAGGAATATAACATTGCATTCTCCTCTTTCTCTATATCTCCTCTTACTATTTCTTCTCCTCCTTTTAATCATTATCTTTCTTATGTTATTCCTCCTCCTCTTGCTGTTCGTTCTTCCTTAATCTAACCTTTCCTCCTCCTCCTCCTCCTCCTCATTCTCCTGCTACTATTGATCATTATTATATTTCTCCTCTTCCTCCTACTTCTGCTATTTATCTTTCTTTAATCTAACTTTTCCTTCTCTTCCTCCTCCTACTATTCTTTACTTCTCTTTCTCCTCCTTCTCCTTTCTCTTTCTCCCACTGTTAGTTTTTCCTTAATCTAACCTTTCCTCCTCCTTCTCATTCTCCTGCTACTATTTTATCATTACCTTTCTCCCCTTCCTCATCCCTCTCCTCCACACACACACACACACACGTACCTTCAGTTTAGCCTCCAGTTCTGAAGTCCAAGGTCGTGTATGTGTTACGACAGCGCTGCCGGACTTAACTGATCGGACTTGTATGGTTGAACGTGGAGTGAACACAGGCTCAGGTCCTCCATCTAAGGCATCTTCAACTACTAGGGTGAGCTGACCGTCTAGAAAGTCATCCTCCTGCTGGGTAGAAGGTCAGGTAAGGTTAGGTTCACGTTAGGTTAGGTGGTGTATTGACTCCCTGGTTTGACGAAATGACCGGATAATCTTCACTCCAACTCCAACTCAAACATTTTTTCAAGATGTACATGACTGACATTAGAATCGCGTATTAAAAGTCAATACATAAACACAATTATTATCTATTCTACCTTATCCACACTTATTCTAATACATCCTTATCCTTCTTTATCTTACCTGGAATCCTTGTGCCGCTGCTAAGGTGATTATAAGGAAGGATAAGGCGGTAATTATCCTTAATGATGAAGACATAATGGTATAGCGTCTGCTTCTCACTCCCTCCACCGGTAATGACGTCACACTTTGTTTACTAGCATGGCGGCGGATTAATATATATATAATCTCTATATTACTTTTCCTTCCTAGATTGTTATTACTTTCATTATTAAGATCTATCATGACTTTTTGTTGTGTAGAAGTGAATTAGAGAGATGCAAAGTATACTATATATTTGGCGCGAAAATCAAACCCTATCTATAGAACAAACTTGAAGAATCACATAAAAAGCAGAGAGAACTGGAAGAGAAAACAGCAGTATCAGTAATAAAGAAAAACCCAAAATATTTTTTCTCGTATGCCAAAAGAAAATTAACCGTAAAAGCAAAAGTTGGGCCCATGGAAAATGAAAATGGTGAAGTGATAAATGATCTCATACGAGTAGCAGATATACTACAAAACCAGTATACCTCAGTGTACAGCGACCCACTGCCTGAAAAGATCATTGTCCCATCACAGTTTTTCCGCATCGATCAAACAAATGAAGAGGATATCACAGACGTCGCATTTACAAAGGAGGACATCAAGGAAGCCATTAATGAAATAAAACACAACTCCGCACCAGGACCCGATAACATACCAGCCATCTTTCTCAAGAACTGCAAGGACAGCATATCGAAGCGCCTATACATATTGTGGAGAAAATCACTGGACACAGGAACAATCCCAGCATCCCTCACTGAAGGAAAAGTTGTCCCTATATTTAAAGGGCTCTTCCCAAAAACTATAGACCTGTGACATTGACTTCCCACATTATGAAAATCTTTGAACAAATATTGAGAAAGAACCTGATAAGCCATCTTGAAACAAAGAATCACCTTAACCCGGGACAACATGGATTCAGGAAAGGACGGTCCTGTCTCTCCCAGCTCCTAGACCATTACTCCAATGTTTTAGAAGAGGTGAAAAACGGAACAAATGTCGATGTCATATACCTAGATTTCGGTAAGGCATTCGAAAGATATACCAGACGAGCCTCCCATTCCATCAAACTGCATAGTCGACCAACTGCAGTATATGAAGGCTGAAAAAATGTGTGGAGGTGGCGGACTAGCAAGTTGGTCGTGGTGATTATACCAGAACTTCAATCAAAGTAAATCAAAGTATGACACAGACACTACATACGTAATACTATACTCATTAATAACCTAATTTTATAGTTTTGTTCATAATAACCAGTCTTCACATTGGAATTATTATTTTTCTTCCTCTAAAGTATTGTATTATTAAATCTACCTTTATTATTATTATTCCTTGTATACTTAAATTAAAATAAAATAAAAAAATGGCTAAATAAATATTAAATAAAATAAATTGGCTAAATAAATAAATAAATAAAATTAAAATAAATCTTCCTTATAGTCAAGTTTAGGATAATAAATTCAAGACGTTAATCATTTTTCACATTTTATTAATTCAATCTTTGCCTTACAATAGTGACAGTCTGAGTAGGAATGTTTAATGGTAATGTTTTTTTAATGATAATGGCGTACATAGCTTGCATGGCGTTTCAATCATTATTTAAACATCTAATTAACTTTCATTTATTTCAAGGAACGCTGGTGGTGGTGGAAAGGGGGGATGGGAGGGAAGGAGGATGAGTAGAAATATATGAATGAAAATACAAACTCAAAATTAGAATTATTCCATAACAAAACACAAACATATCATCTTTCTTCTTTTTCGTCTTCCATTTTTTTTTTATATCGTAGGAAACAGGATATATTTTTTCCTCCTCTCTCTTTTGTTTTATGTATGTATGAAAAAAAACTCATCTTTATAAGTAGACTTGCACACAAAAAAACTCATTGAAATTACACAATAGCAAACATGATACAAATTATTTACGTATCAAAACATTTATTTATATCTATACATATATTTTTTTTCCTTCCCGCCTTTCGTGTATACTATATATTTTTTTTTCTTTCCATTAATTCAAAAGCAAAACAAACACAGGAAAAATAAAATTAAATAAAACGTCGCAATTTCATTCCGTTAGACTTATTCCGTTAGACGTTAATACATAAAAAGTTTTGATGATTATAAAAAGACAGAAGGAATATTTTTTTCCGTTGAATTTTTTCCCGACACTTGGCACTTTATTCCCTTATTTCCCCTCGCCTTCTTTCCCTTTAAGTCTCAGCATCAGCGACATTGATAATAAGTATATAGAAAAAATAATAATTGTACACACTAACATTTATCATATCACTCTTATGTAGGTATGTATGTACGTATATTTGTATGTATGTATGTATGTATTTCGCCTCCATAGATCCTGATACGTATTAACAGTTTGCCAAAAATATATAACCTTTTGTTGTCTTGTCTCGGGGAAATAACATGGAAATGAGTGCAAAAAATAAATTAACAGGTTTTTTTCTATTTTCCCGATACATTTTAACGTAAACAAAATCGTGATTCTTTTTTTGTTTACATGAAGAAAAGAAAATGATATTATAGTTTTAGTATTGATTTTTCCCGCCACATTCTGAAATTTTTTAAAACTAATATGTAAAGTTAACATAAATAAAAGAAAGGAATATTTACTTGCCTTAAAAAATTAAAATAAAAGAAAGCATTATGTTTTTTTTTAACCTAAAACACACACCTTATTATAGTAAAGATGAAGAGTAAAGGAACGAAGAAACTAAAAGAACGGAAATATAAACGTAAATCAAAAATTCGTGTCCAAAATTATAAGGTTTAGGACCACACACTTATGTACACTTTACACAGCACTTATAAAACGCACACACACACAGACGCATACACAAACACACCCACTTATAAAAAATTCTAGTCGTGAAACTGAAAATCTATTGAAATGTGAATCAAAGAATTTTTTCTAAGCGACACAAATTAGAAAATATAAAAAAGAAAACTTATAATAGATGAAATTAATACATACATTTTTTTCCTTAACTGTTTTCATCACAAATTCAATATATATATAAAGGCATTTTTTCAACTTTTGCAATCCATGTAGTGTATATATATTTTTTAGACTTATATTTCCACACAAAATTTCGTCGCCAAAATCCCAAAGAAAATACACAAATCCAAAAATAATAAAAACATTCTGTACATGAAAGTTTTGTCGTAATGAGCGAAAAATCTTACAACAATGGAGGACATTTTTATCTAATATTTTTAACTAACAATTCTTTCTTCTAATCATCCTTCCATTAGCAACACCTTTGTACTTGACGAGTCCGGGCAGACAGACAGACAGACAGACAGACAGACAGACAGACAGACAGACAGACAGACAGACACACACACACACAGACCAACATTCTCCATCTTCATACATACATAAGCTCTCTTCCCCCTTCCTAAAGAAACACTAATATATTTATTCCTTTACTCTACCATACAGACACACACACACACACACACACACACACACAGGTTCTATCAGCATCACAGACAAGGGAAAAATATAGGAAATTAATGTTTTTTCTCTCTCTAAACTTAACCCGAAACTTTTCCTCCTCGGTGAAATAAAGTTTAAATTCAATCTTTCATCTTTTTTTTTATCGTGAAATGATGCGCAGGGAAACTTTGCATCATATTTCAGGATTGGTTAAGGAAACGAATATTTACCGAGTATGGATAAGGATGACAGGTGGGATGGATAAACATTGTATTATTCATCGTGAAGGTCATCCATCAACTGGTCTCTGGCAGTCTCATCAATTCTTATGTTCTTAACGAATTAAAAAAAACTAAGAAATTAAAATTTCTCTCTCTGAAACTTTTTCTCGTCAATGTAATAATTGTTTGACATCAATTTTGAATCTTGGTTTAATGTGTGTGTCAGGTAACAAGTGATTTCTAACCTGATCTGACCTAACTGCAAACTTAATGAATATAAACAGAACACTAAAGACGAAACAAAATAAAACCAAACAAAATATAATGAAACTTAACCTAACACACACACACACACACACACACACACTAGCCTGCCATCACCTCACATTCCTTCCCTTCATCATCAACAATTATGAACATACAAAATTTTTTCCACCTCCATACATTCTCGCATTACGAAAATACATTGTTATGTTTGTGTATATATATGTATAGTATATACATATTATTATACTTGTTTTTTTTCTTTATATATGTGTAGCAGAGTAATAAAACAGCAGTAACAGCCCCACAAAGATGCGCACACACACACATACACACACACTCAAATACACACAAACACACTCAAACTAGCAAGTTTATTTCATTATACAATGTTCAATATCATTTTTCTATACAAATTTCTTCCTCATTTCACTTCTAACACTTCAAATACATTTCTTTTCACTTCAATACATTTTCAAAACACTTAATTCTCCGTTTTCTGAAGGTAACACAGATTAATAATGTTTTCTGTGTAACACTTTCTAACATACACACACGCACACAGTTTCATAATTGTTAGTTTTTTGTGTGTGTTTGTCTGTTTGTGTGTTCACTGTCATGTTATTGTGCTTCTATCTCTATCTCTATCTTTTTCTATCTTTCTTTTCTTCTTTCCTTATCTTTCTCTCTCTCTTTGTCACATTATTTTCTCTTGCTTTTTCGTGTTTTTTCTTTCTTTCTTCTCTTCCATCATTCATCTACTCTCACTCTCACTCTCACTCTCTCTCTCTCTCTCTCTCTCACACTTCCGTTCCGTCGGGTCCCTCATCCTGGAAGACTTTTCCGTTCTCGCTCGATTTCTTCCCCTCGCCCGGAAGAGAAGAAGTAGACAGCCTCTTCCCTGCCGGCTTGGGGGGAGGCCGGGGGGGCACCTTCTTCCCTCCTTTCGCATTCTTATTATTGATGTTATTATTGTTATTGTTATTCAAGGGAGTGGAGGGAGTGGAGGAGGAGAGAATGGAGTCAGTGGAAGAATTAGCAGCTGGCGCGTTCTTCCCATTTTGGTTGAAGGGGGAGGAGGTACGGAAGGGGGAGGAGGAGGAGGAGGAGGTGTTGGGAGTAGGGAGTATGGTGGAGTGTGGAGTGCCATAGATAGAGGTGGAAGTTGTATCATGTGGAGGAAGGCTTAAACCAGTCAGTCCACTCCCTTCAAGCAAGTTAGGAGTAGAGCGAGGGAGTGTTGAATGCAATCTGCTCTTTGGGTGTTGGTGTGGGGCTGATGCTGGGTGGGTGGGGAGGGGGGTGTAGTACTGGGGGAGGGAGGAAGTTGGGGGTGAGGTGGGGGGTGTGTGCTGTGCTCGTAAGGACATTAATTCAGCAGCACGAAGAGCAGGTCGCGTCAGGTCAGTTCTCGATGTTCCGTCAGCTGTCGTTCTTGGTCCTAAAGTGTCATAAATCGGGTCGTAGGGTAAACGCGTGTCCCCACACTCACTAGCAGGGGGTGGGGGGGGTGATGCTAGGTCAGCGGATGGGGGGCCGGCCCAAGATGGTGACCTGTGCCGCCGGGGTAGCGTAACATACCCAGGTCGCGGCACAGAACCTCCTGGTGGTGATATATACCCTGATGTGAAGTAGTCTGTGGTGGCCGGGTATGGGGCAGGGTGGGCATAGCTGTACCGCCACTCCCCAGGGCCGGTGGTGTGGTAGGGGAGGTGTGGCATGGCGGGGGGGGAGGTGGCGCGAGGTCGGGTCATGTCAACGAGGTCAGGGTAGTGAGTCCAGAAGTCTGACGGGGCGGTGATGTTCCCGGCTTCTAAGGTTGTGTTGTGGGATGGTAGGTCGTCTTCCTCCTCCTCTAGGGTGGCCAAGGGGGTGCGGAGGCCGGGGGGGGCTGCCTCGGGTGGGTAGTCAACCTCATCGTAGCTCCTATGCCCCCCGCCGCTGCCCCCGCCCCCGCCCCCCCCCAACCCGCTCATTTCAAGGTCAGTCTGGGGTACCTTTTCGTATCTCCTCGGTGGTTTCTCGACTGGGTTCACAATCATTACATTCTCATGGCGTATGTGTGATGCTCCCGCGGCACCATTCACCTTGGGCTTGGCCGGGTGTGTACGTCGACGCCGCACACACACGCACACGCACACACACACCAGTAGGAGGAGCAGCGCCCCCCCCACGGCGCCCCCAATGATGAAGTAGAGGTTCAGTGTAGTAGCAGGGGTAACGGCACCGGTCTGTGTTGGTTCTGCTGTAACAAGAGACACGTTCCGCTCTACAAGCCCAGCTAGGTTCTCAGCAACACATGTATAGTAGGTCAAGTCATCTGAGGTCACGTAGGTCACTGTTAAGGTGGTCACTCTCTCCTCTGCCGATGACCCGACCTCTTCTCGGACAAGGTATATTTGCTCCGGGGCTGAAAATCTCACTACGGATAAGTTAGTTAAAACGCGACCGTGTAGGACCCAGCGCACACGGGGCAGTGGGTCACCTCTCACACGGCAGGTCAAGGTTGCGTTCTGACCAGGCGCTGCGGGGACCTCCAGCTGCGGGACTTGTATTTGAGGTCGGCAAGCTAGGTCACTGTCGGTCACATCTTGTAGGTTCCGGCCGGACATGCGTTCTGGGGCGTGGCAGGTGACATGTTTCTGGGAGGGGGGGAAGGTTAGGTTAGGTTGTATATCTATCTATCTATTTGTTTATCTATTTATTTATTTGTCAGTCTATCTAGGTATCTATCTATGTATGTATTTATAAGAGCTGCCTTGTGTAGGTTAACTGGTATTTTTGAAGCCTTCTCATTTTCTTATGTTCTTATTCATGTATCTATATAGCTATCTATTCATCTATTTATCTGTTCATCAATTGATCTATCTATCAATTTCTTTATTCATCTATTCATTAAACTACCTATCTATTTTTGCATTTATTCATCTTTCTAGCTATCAATATATTCATCAATTTATCAAACAGTCTATCTATTCATCCATCAATTCATTAATCTATCTACTCATAAATTTATCTATATATTAATCAGTCTATCTTTATATCCATCTACCTATCAATGTCTTACCTGTAGTAGTGATTTAGTCTTGGCCCAACGCACCAAACTCTTAAGATGACAGTCACATTCCCACAGGTTGTCATGAAGCTCTAGTTCTCCCAAGTGTGTGTTGTTAGTGAAGAGCTCAGGCTGGATCAACTTGAGCTGATTTCCTGATAGCCTACGAGATGGGGGGAGGTTAGTGTATATAGGGGTAGGGGTAGGGAAGGTTTGTGTGTGTGTGAAGTGTGTGTGTTTGAGGGGTAAGGTACGTGTGTGTGTGTGTGTTTGGGAGAAGAATGAGTGGTGTTTGTGTATGTGTGTGTGTGTGTGTGTGGGTAAGGAGAGGGAAAGGTGTGTGTGTGTGTGTGTGTGTGTGTAATAAATAGCAAATAACATGAATTTAAATCAATATTAATGAAGGATATGAAGTTAGTAATTGAATAAGCATGTAAGAACTAATAATAATGATAATAATAATCTACAGTAATCTATATACACACACCTGTGCACTAATTGACTATATTTTTACCTGAGAAACTCCCAATAATTAATAAAAACAACAAATTTACACCAATACTAATAACACAAATTATGAAACGAGAATAAACATGTATAATACGAATAATAATAATAATAATAACAATAATATACAATCACAATAACTCAATATATATCTCAAAAACTCACAAAATAACAAAAAACATAATTACACACCAATATTAATAAAAATGACGAAAAATAGGAATAACAATAATAATAATAATAACAACAACAATAATAATAACGATACACAAACACACCTGTACACTAACTAACTAATTAATCAACTCTTGCTTACCTGAGTGACTCCAAAATCTTGAGGTTTGAGAATGCAAAGTTATGGATGTAGGTGAGTCTGTTTTCTCTGAAGGAAAGTTTGCGGAGGTGAGGCAAGGGAGGGAACTGAACTCCGTTGAGACGAGATAACAAGTTCAAACTCAAGTCCAATGAACGTAACTTTTCCAAACCTGAAAGTAGAAGTAGTGGTTGTAGTAGTTGTAGTTGTTGTTGTTGTAGTTGTCATAGTATTAGTATCATCATTATTATTATTATTAGTAGTAGTAGTAATAGTAGTAAAAGCAAATCTAT
>JAXIVD010007163.1:2500-7500 GCA_036785275.1 Cancer borealis
TGGTAAACAGTGAGCGAACGTCAGCTGACTGGCTGGGGAGATGAGAATATCAACAAGTCTTCTGCCTCACCCAATATGTAAAGAAGACCACAACTATGACTGTGTACAATAGTATAATATAATTTATAGAGAAATCAATACTGACATTATTCAGGAAGAGAATGGCAGGGCAAGAGTGTGCTGCTGGCTTTGAGAAGATATAATTAATGCGGATTATAAGGACAAGTGTGAGGTGAACTTCGTGGGGGAAGGTTAAGGTTAAGGTAAGATGTTAATCCTTGGTGGTGGGCTGTGTATAGAGAAGCATTATATCTATGGAGAGAGAGAGAGAGAGAGAGAGAGAGAGAGAGAGAGAGAGAGAGAGAGAGAGAGAGAGAGAGAGAGAGAGAGAAAAAAAAAAATCTTCAATTTCTGTTTAGTATCACTTTTATTTTAAAAAGTGTATACATATTTACTAGATGTTTACATTACATCAGTGACGCATTGAAACGAAATTCTTATCTATATATTTTTTAATGTTTATGTATATGCGAATCACTGTTGTAACGGCATGGATTGAGCAACATAAGTCACCAAGAATGTTTCAATCAGCAACTAAATGATGGATGGGTGTTAATCGTAATGTAACTGTACACACGGATAGCGTTCGTTTGCTGTTTTTACGTGACGTCATCCAAAGACCTATGTTTACGTCAATGACAGTCAGTCAGTGTCAGTGTAACTCCCGTTCGCGTAGGGTGTGTTGCAACTTCTCTATCTATAGTGTTGTGTTAACATTGCTTATCTACAGATTATTAATTTCTTCTTCTGGATAATATTTTCATCGCAATGTAAGTAATACGAGAATGCCATGAAATACTTTTATGGGTTATAATAGTTTATGGTGACGTGACTGCTGCCTGTACTTTATACCAGCTTGTCCACATTGTTGTTCGTGTTTTCTGTTGATCCTTCATTACCCTACATGCATTACATTACTTTTTTTTTAATGTGTTGATAGGTATATTTATTTGAGTAGGAAGGAGTGAATTGTGAGGGCTGGGACGCGGCGGACTGGCAGACAGACCTGCGTTATTTGAGTGGGCTTCAGCGGGGTCTTGAGTAGGATATTTCGTTCACCCAAAACATGTTTACAGATGACTTCTGGGAGAGGCTTTGTTTAGGCCTGTGACTCCAGCTCATTGTTAACATCATTATCTCCTTGTGATTGCGTGTCTGGGTCGGGTCGGCTGGTCACTATACGGGCGGTATGATCATACTTGTACTCATGATTTTTCAAATGGTTATCCAGCCTCTTTTCAAATGTAATAATTGTTGCTGCATTCACCACATCATTAGGCAAATTGTTCCAGGTGTTTACCATCCGGTCACAAAAGCATATTTCCTTCTATTAATTCTTGACCTCGTGAATTTTCTTACTGTGACCTCTTGTACTTGTGTCCTCTTGAATTACAAACAGATCTTCACATATTTTTCCATCATTGATCTCACTCAAAATTTTGTATGTGTCTATCATGTCTCCTCTGGCTTTTCTATAAACTAATGTATGAAGGTCAATTTTTCTTAATCTTTTCTCATATGTCAATGTTTTTAGTGTGGGGATTAATTGTCTGGCTCGCCTGTGTACATTTTCAATATTTTTTATATCTCTGGACTTATAAGGGTCTAAACCTGGTTAGCATATTCTAATTGTGGTCTTGCAAGGACAGTAAACAAGTTTTAAAACATAATTTAATCTAGAGCAATAAATGTTCTGATAATACCAACAAGTTTGCTTGCCTTATTCACTTTTTCTGCCAAATGGTCCTCAAAGTTTAATTTTCTGTATTATCACTACTGAACACACTCAAGCTTCGTCTTGGAAATCCTTTCATCAATATTAAAACCCTTGAATAAGTATGTTAGGTACGGGCAAAGCTTCTTCCATGCCCCATTCAAACATGACTATAACTTCAGCCCAAGAATCCTTCACAAACCAGATGGCGACCTTGATATTAAACTCTTTCCAGTAATCCTTAACGTTTTTCTTCACATCCACATCTGAAAGATTAGGAGCATCAGCAGCTCGGCCATGCTGATATCAGTCTTCCTGCTGAGGTTTTTCAAGGTTTTTCTAAGGTAATGAGACAAACATTTGCATCACTCCTTGGTTCATTGGTTGGAGTAACAAAGTTGTATTCGGCAGCAGAAACAACTTTTATATACGAGTTCAAATCAGTAATTGATGTAGGATGGGCTGGTGCATTATCTTAAATTAAAAACATTTTGAAGGGTATATCCTGACTTGCAATAAACTTCTAATTCTAATTCTAATTCTTGCTGCCTGGTTTTCAATAACTTTTTGAATACTTTTATTTTCTTATTTACTGCCTCTTTAACTTATTGGTTATACTATACTGTGCACTTTTTCTGTGTTCCATACTTTACTTTGACTCCAGCCACTTCTTCTATTACTTAAGTACAGTTTCTTTGAAATATCTCCAATCTCCTTCCATGTCGTCTTAATTTTCTTTTGTTGGCACTTTCTTCATTATTTTCTCTCCTAGCCTTTCATTACCTTGGTCTGCTTTTAGATTTTCAACTGTTAGTCTTTTGATCTTCTTGGCTTTTCTCTTTGGTTTTTGTATCTTAATTTTAGCCGAAACCATTCTGTGGTCTGAGTCCAGCGAAACTGATGGTATTGCCTTCATGTTAGAAAACAAACTTTTGTTGTTGGTTACAAACAAGACAATTATTGAACAATCTGTGTATCTCTGTTCCATCACTTCACCTATACCTGGTCCACTTATGACTTAATCTATGTAGATAGGAAGTATTTATGACTGTCATGTTTCTCATACAAGAATCAATTATTCTCATTCCTCCTGCATTTTTGTTTCCAACACTGAATGGTCCAACCACAGTCTCTATTCTTTTTCTTTCTTCTCATAGCTACATGTCCGTTTCAGTATCTTAAAGGATAACATTATTACTGTATTTTACTCTCATAAGTTTCCTGCAGCACAACATAAAACTCTTCCTTCTCTTCCTCCCTCCATCCATGCTGTGCTGTATATACCATGATGCAACTAATTTTCATTGACTTTAAATCTAACGACAAACTAATTATTCTTTCATTCATGTAAATAATTTTCTTCACTCTTTCTGGCATAGATGGAATTAATACAAAGCCTATGCCATGCTTTCCTTCATTATTCCCTTTAAATATGTATTTGAAATCTTCATGAATTTTTTACTCACGTTCATTCTTTGCTCTTGTTTTGCACACACTTAGTATTTCTAGATTTCTCTCATTCACCAAGTACACAATCTCTACTTCCTTGCTAATTATTGTTGCTATTTTGATGCTTTTGCTCTGTGGAACAGGTCTATGTAAATGCCGAGTTGTGTTCGAGTCTTCCGTCCAATTCCGAGGCTTGGTCTGTGTTGCTTGAACAGAATTTTATTAGGCTTGCTAATCCTATCTGGGCTTCCTCGAGACTGTAAATTAGTACCACCTGGTGCTCACTCCCCTAAGGTAACAGGATTGTAGCCATCAATATGATGAAATATAATATGGATGTTGCTATGTGGTAGTACTGATTTTGCATCTTAGTGGTGTGAAAATGTTAACAGATTATAGATAAATAGAATCAAATTTAGCTGCCCTCCAGAATGCATATTCATTTTCTTCCTCTAAGTAATTATTCACATTATGCATTTCCACAGTTTCAACTTTGGGGAATATATTCCTCACATATAACAAGTTTTTGGTGTAATTTTGATCTTTACCCAACACGTCAGTTATGTTCCTTTACAATAATCTTTCCATCATACAACTGTCTTTCCTTTCCTCCTAGGACCCTCAGTTTCAATCACATATACTTTCTTCACATACTCTTTACTCTTTTTTTCTCTCCATGTGACCAAAGCACCTCAAAGTATTTCTTTTCACCTATTCCACTACATCACACCACTCCATTTGCACGAGTTCCCATGCCCCATCTTTCATACATGCTTTCATTGCTCTCGCCCTCCCATCTTATTATGTCGTAAACTCCTCTCAAATGATTCATTTCCACATCACACACTCTTGACTGCTATGTCTTATTCCATGTCCAAGTGTCTGATTCATAGATCAGTCTTGGCATGAGAATACTGTTCCTCATATCTTTCTTTACCTCCATGGACACATGTCTTCCTCTCATAACCCTTGCAAGTAATCCTGACACTAGGGTTGTAATGGGTGGGAAAGTTTCTGGGAATTTGGTTTATGGGAAATTTTCCGGAATTTATAAGGCCTAGGAATTTTGGTGAATTTTCTTTTTTCTTTTTGCTATTTTAAAGAAAATAATGCATTTTCAATTGTTTTATATATGCATGGAAATATTAAGAACCAAATAACTAACATACACTAGTCTCTGAAGTTCCTCTTCACTCTGCAAAGAACAGTGTCATTTGCAAACAGGCGTGCCACCACCGTCAAATCCATTCCATTTATCATCAGTTTTGCACATGCATTCCCCACTTTAGCTTTCATTTCTCTCATACGTCTATAAAAATATTAAACAGTCATGGCGACATCACACATCATTGTCTCATTCCCACTTTTATAGGAAAACTCTCACTAAGCTCTTCATCCAACCCACTAGGACAAACACCTGTTAAATTTCGAAATAGAACAAAACCCCAATATATTTTTTGTTTGTTTTTAGACTTTAAACCATTTAATACCATTAAAATTATAAGAAAAAATATTATTTATTATTACTGAAATAATGAAAAATATTATAATTTATTATTACTGAAATAATGAAAAATTATAATCTTTCTTTGTGTTGGTTCATTCCACCAGATCATTGTTTTGTCTACCTGAGTACCGTAATTCCCCATGTATAAGTCTTTAAAAAAAAAATGTCAGTGCAATGGAAGGCCAATAATGCAATCAATCGCTGAGGAAAGTGCAGACAGGTAAGGTAGGATAGGTTACTATATATATATATATATATATATATATATAT
>JAXIVD010007163.1:15000-21142 GCA_036785275.1 Cancer borealis
TGCTAACTGCATGCCTCCTCCCCTCCCGCGGCCTCGCTGCACAAGACTCTACTTTTTTTCATTCCTATTCTGTCTATATTCCTAATGTAAAAGTTAACCAGTATCTTCACTCTTTTATCCCTTACATTGATAAACTCTGGAACTCTCTTCCTTTGTCTGGTTTTTCACCTGCCTATGACTTGAACTCTTTCAAAAAACGAGTGTCAAGACACCTCTCACGGTAAATTGGATCTCCACTCCTTGCCTCTCTTACTGTTCTCTTTGCAGGATCTGGCGATAATCGATATTTTTTTATCCCATTTTTGTTTGTCGGTACTTTTTTAATGTAAATTTTTTTTTTATAGCAAGCACTGTATGTTTATGCATATATGTATTATTTTCCCTGATTATTGGTTTATTGTGATTTCATTGAATGAGATTCCTTTGTTCTGTTTGTTTTCTCAGATGCTACACCAACGACAACCCTTATGACATGTGCGGGAAATTGCTAGTTATATGATCAATAAATATTGATATTATTATAATCATCATATCAATAATCACCATCTCATCGCAGCTCATTATGGATATTCGCCGAAATATTGACTTATCAGATCCTCTCATAAGAATTGCGTCTCAGGCGTCTTAACCGATTTCCACGCTGAAAACCACCACACCTGAATGACAAGAAGGAAGAGAAAAATAAATTAATGGATAAATAATATCACCCAGTGGCAGACGAGGATGCATGATTTACTTAAGAGAAGAAACAGCTTTTGTTGGGAACCTGAAAAAAAAATTGCATTGCCTTCCCTTTCTTTTTCATGTTCTATATGTTTGCTTGGGCAAGGAGAGTAGGAACGTGTGGTGCGGGGACGGCGACTAGGAATGTTAGAGGCGGTGTGGTGCTTAGAAGGAGGGGGAGGGAGGCCAGGTGTGTACGGGGTGAAAAAATTCTTTACACATAATTATGCCGTTTTTCAGTGTTGGATGCTGCCGCTCTCTTCCTCTTAACTCTAAAGCAAGAGAGTCAGTGTGGTAGATGCAGAAGGGTGACGGGAAAGAGGGAGGAATGGCTTGGAATTGTCTGTAGAAAAAGGAATTCATTTATTTTTTATTTTATAGTTGTGGTGAGAAAGTTGCTGCTCGTCCCATTCCTGCGGTCTTAAACCCCCTTTCATTCTCTCTCTCTCTCTCTCTCTCTCTCTCTCTCTCTCTCTCTCTCTCTCTCTCTCTCTCTCTCTCTCTCTCTCTCTCTCTCTCTCTCTCTCTCTCTCTCTCTCTCTCTCTCTCATGTTTTTGTGCCATTTCAAACAACAGCAGCAGCAGCAACAAAACTAGGTAGAAGGGTGACCTCACTAGATGTGGGTCACAAGTGTGATGGGCTAGGATGTAGTAATATCTCTCCTCTCTCACTCTCACTGTCTCTCTCTCTCTTTCTCTCTTTCTCTCTCTTTCACTCTTTTTTTTTTTTTTTTCTCTCACTCGTTATGTGTTCGTGCTATTTTAAACAATAGCAGCAGCAGCAGCAGCAGCAGCAGCAGCAGCAGCAGCAGCAGCAGCAGCAGCAGCAGCAACAACAACAACAACAACAACAACAACAACAACAACAACAACAACAACAACAACGAAATTAAGTAGGAGGGTGACCTCACTAGGAGTGGGTCACAAGTGTTATAGGTGTACTAATCTCTCTCTCTCTCTCTCTCTCTCTCTCTCTCTCTCTCTCTCTCTCTCTCTCTCTCTCTCTCTCTCTCTCTCTCTCTCTCTCTCTCTCTCTCTCTCTCTCTCTCTTGCCATAGAAGTAACAGTTGGGAAAATGGAAATTAGTAATAGTAGAAGGAGACTTAAGCTACCGAAAGACAAAATGCAACACTTTATCTCAGCTATTACAAGTTGGTATGCAAATTATAATCCAACCGCTTGACAACTTTTACAGTGATTTGATTAAAGAAATAGAAACATCCCGAGATACAAAAAGAACTTGTAGAGCAAAAAATTAACACATTAAAAACAAATATGGACACGATAAAACTCTCAAAGGGTGGAATAGAATGATAAGAGCAACACATAGAAAACGGGAGTCTGACGGGCGGGATGTGCTTCTTGAAGCCTCTCGGCAGTGTGGGAAGGCAAGGAAACTAGCAAGAACTGAATATTGGGAAAATCTTACTAACAGAATAGGCAGCACCAAAAATATCAGTGAAATATGGAATGGGGTCAGGAAGGTCCAGGGAAAACTATCAAAGCCTGACGCAAACCCCAATCCTAGACACTTTGCTAATGAACTAATAGACAAATGGGAAAGAGAGGCAAGAAAGGAAAGTATTCCTGAGGAGATCAGGACGGCAGTACAGGAGTGGGAAGAAGAAAGGAGAGAGACTATAATCAGGGCATTAAACACAGGAGACATAACTGATGTAAACATAACACGACGAACTACTTAGAGCTATTAAGCACGGCAAATCGACATCCCCAGGGGAGGATGGTGTAACTTATGAAATTCTAAATTGTTTAGCAAGTATAGAAGATGGGCCACTTATGTATCTATTTAACAGGAGCTTTAATGAAAGGCGCCTCCCTAGGGAGTGGAGGAAAGCTATTGTTATACCTATTAGTAAGCCTGGGGGAGGCTTCAGACCTGTATCACTTACCTCATGCTTTTGTAAAATGATGGAAAGAATAATATTAGAAAGAATGGTTTATATGATAGGAGATAAGCTTAGCAACAACTTGTATGGATTTATGAAGGGGAAGGGAACTGCCGATGCCGTTATAAAATGCCTAGCCCATGGTTCAGATTACTGCAGGGCATTTATTGACCTTCAAGGGGCCTTTGATAAGGCCAATGGGGAAATTATATTGTATTATCTGTCCAGAATGGGAGTCTCTGGTAGGCTCCTGCACTGGATAGAGAACTATTTGCATGGTAGACGGGCCCAAGTGTCCTACCAGGGAGCACTATCAGAGGAAAAATACCTTGAGTTAGGGACACCTTAGGGAGGAGTATTAAGTCCAATGCTTTTTAACGTCCTTATGAACAGTATTGCTCAATAACAACTAGCCGAAGGAGTCAATGTCATTATATATGCTGACGATATAATGTTACAAGGTAAAACACACACACATACACACACACACACACACACACACACACACACACACACACACACACACACACACACACACACATATACACATGCAGTAAAATACACGTTTGTGTATGAGCGAAAGGCTTATGGTGTGAAGATATTATTTTGTCGCAAGCACTGTAAAATTATGCATAATGTATTATTTTCTCTCGCCAACTCAAGCCTGCCGAGTGACATGGCAAGACGTTACCACTGAGCTACCAAACAGTGTGTGTGTGTGTGTGTGTGTGTGTGTGTGTGTGTGTGTGTGTGTGTGTGTGTGTGTGTGTGTGTGTGTGTGTGTGGATCGGGTGCCTCACTCACTTTTTAGAGGCCAGAAATAATCCACGCCACAACCTGATATATAAACAGGCAAAGGAATATATAATGAGAAAAAATAATAGATAAGAGCATTGAAAAAAAAAAAAAAATTAATATTATATGAACATTGTGACAAATGTGGGTAGGTGGTGTAAGGAAACGGGCTTGGGCGAGAACGATATGCGAGCCATATTCCTCTGAAGAAGTATTAGCGAAACTAGTCAGGAATAAAGTTATCGTTCAAGTCAGTGTTTCCCTACACTACCTACTCATTATTATTATTATTATTATTGTTATTGTTATTACTATCTATCATTGTCAATATTTTTTTTTATTTTTTTTATTATTATTATTATCATTATCATTATTATAACTGTGACCAAAGATACTTACATTGTTGATGTAGTATTATGTATCATTAACTTATACATTGTGTGTGCAGGCAGAGGCAGAGCCGGAGTGTGTGCAGATGAGCAAGGTGCATGGCGGGGGCGGGATGCGATCCCACGCCCGCAGCGCCTCGCATGGCGGGATTATGCTCACCCGCGATGCAGGTAAGGGCCTTATTCATTCACTCGTGGCATCAGTGTAGGTTTATAATTGCTTACCTTTCTACTGCTGCTACTCCTCCCCTTCACTTCCTTATCCGATGTTTGTGATACAGGTGGTGGGTATGGGGGGGCGATATCGGCAGCGGCAACAGCAGCGATGACGGACGGTGGTGGAGATCCAGGGAGGGGCGGCCACCAGCGCACCTTCTCCCACGGATACTTGGTGGAGGGAGGGCACGGGCACCGGAGAATGGCCTCCAAGACTGAGTTTATCCTACCGGCCGGGCACGAACAGCGAGAACGGGAACGAGCAGAGTCCGGAGCGGGGTCAGGCTTGAAGAAGGGACATGCCCGCCAGGCCTCCCACACCGACAGCGTATACACCATCAGGCAGAACAAGCCCTCGCTACTCAGGCGACTCATGTTCTGGAAGAAGGTTAGTAGAGGGAAGGGATTATGTAGTGTTGAAGTCATCGCCAGATTTTTATCTTGTCTGTGTCTCTATTCAAAGGGCAGATGAACTCACCGTTTTGAGTTAAGGCCATCCAGCCCCAGCTATGGGTGAAATAGTGGATCAGCCGGGAACTATTCCCTCATGGTTTCTGCGTCCCTGTAATTGGCCAACAATCAACCCAGCTCTGTGCATCGCGAAGTACTCTGTGATCTGCGCCTCTGCGGATTCCTGCAGGAATTATTGGTCTATTAATTGGCCTGTACTACTGGACTGAGAGGGTGAGAGGGCTGTGGAGTTTGGGGGTGGACGCGTCCAGCTTCGTTCCTGTGCATACGGGAGTGAGGTAGGGATGCCTCCTGGCTCCCATCATTTTTCAACACCTTTATGGAATGGGTACTAGTTAGAGTTGTGGATCAAAGTCACTGTGGAATGTCTGTGGATGTCTTTGATAATAAGTGTCTGCACATAATAATGGGGTATCGCTGGAATGACTGTTTCAAAGCAGCGACTGCTCCGTGAGACTGAATCAAGGCCTATTACCAACAAAGTCCACGTACATCAACTCCGGCTATATGGGCATGTGGCACGTTACCCAAAAGATGATCCTGCTTGTCGAGTTGTTTCTGAAAGGGATAACTCGGTGTAGAGGTGGCCAAGGAGGCGACCACAAGGTTCGTGGCTGGGGGAAAGTCGATGCTTCCTGTAAGGAATTACTTGGTATGGGAAGGGGGCTTGGATGGAGATTCACGTAGGGTGATCGCCGGGATAGGCGTCGAAGGGTGGCAGAGGCGACACGCCCCACGATGTATGCCCTCAATGATTGATTGATTGTTTCTCTTTTCTCTCCCTCTCTTCCTCTCTCTCTATCTCTTTCTCCTTTCCTTTTATCTCTACCACTTGGATAAGGACCGTTTTTTCCCGGTATTTCTGTCAGGATCCAAGAGGAGAGCGCCAGTATGTTTACAACTTTGATAAACTCTCACACACTCTCTCTCTCTCTCTCTCTCTCTCTCTCTCTCTCTCTCTCTCTCTCTCTCTCTCTCTCTCTCTCTCTCTCTCTCTCTCTCTCTCTCTCTCTCTCTCTCTCTCTCTCTCTCTCTCTCTGTCACGCAAGTGCATTACAAAAGTTTGAATTGTAGGTAAAGGTGCTCATCTGTCCCTTCATCTGTCCTCATTTAAGAAATGACACAATTTGTTTATAAAAGAATCCCGTAGATTTAAGCACATAGTAGGAAAACAACACAAACATACAATAACTTGAAACGTTGCGTCAGTTGTTGCTTCATGTCATTAAATGATACAAGACGTGGATCCTTTATCGAAAATCTGATCACGCCATTAGGAAATTACATCCACAGGACGTTCATTGTATATACGAAATGGACACAATTCAAACATAGTAGAAATGAGCTAATGCAAATCTATTTTGGTCCACCACAGGGCTCGGAGGAAGGGCGGACACGGCTGGTGGTGCCGAACCATAAGGTCGCTCCTGGGGACACCCACCCCTCCGAAGCCTTCCCCGACAACTCCATTTGCACCACCAAGTACACGTTCCTCTCCTTCTTGCCCAAGAACCTGTTTGAACAGTTTCACAGGTGAGCTTCCGTCAGGGAAATGGATTTTGCCGGGGCTGTCTGGATGGGGCTTCTTACGTGCTGATGGAGGAAGTTGGGTGAATATTAGGAAAAAGGGTTGGGTTAGGG
>JAXIVD010007164.1:12500-17500 GCA_036785275.1 Cancer borealis
GCACGTTTCCAATCTGATGGAACTTTACCAATCCTTAAGGATTTATTGAATATGATTGCAAGCGGTTTACTGATCTGATGCTTGACCTCTTTCAAGATTTTCGGGGAAATTTTATCTGGTCCAGGGGTTTTATTAGTTTTCATCTTATCAATTTTTTGTTCAACGTCATTTTCTACGATGAGTAAAACATTTAAGAAGTTTTCGGTTCTTCTAGTCTCGAGTGGTTGAAACGATGAACAATCCTCTTCTGTAAATACGGATGCAAAAAAGTTGTTTAGGATTGTAGCCATTTCATTTTCGTCGTTTGTGTGATTTCCTTGTCCTTTAGTAAGTGGACCGATATTACAGGTAAGGGCTTTTTTACTCTTAACAAAACTATAAAATTCTTTAGGATTAGATTTACATGATTCCGCTATATATTCTTCAAGGTTATTCTTGCTGCGCTTTATTAGTCTCTTAGTTTCGCGACGAACTCTGTCAAACTCAACTTTGTCATCTTGGTTTTTAGTTGATATATACTTATCGTACGCGTGTTTTTTGAGAGAGAGGCTGTTTTTTATCTCATCGTTCCACCATTTTGGTTTATTCTTCCTTGCTGAACGTCTGTAACGATACGGTACACATACTCTAATAGCTTCGTTCAGCTTTGTGGTAAAGGCCTCCCATGACCTATCAATATCTGATTCTGACTCTGACAACAGTTCACTCCAGTCAGTGTCTTCTAGAATTGTCCGCATTCTGGTGAAATTTGCCCTTTGGTAATTTGGTACCCTCTCCTTACTGTCATTTACTTTTATTTCCTTAATTTTCAAGTTGAACGTAATTATCCGATGGTCGCTTGAGCTGAAAACTGGGCCAACATTTACGTTGCTGACTATCTCTTCGCTTGTTGAAAGAATGAGGTCAAGGGTATTTAAGTCGCGCGTCGGTTCATGAACGTGTTGATGTAATTCGCTCTCTAATAAATTCGTGTACAGGTCGTGTCCTGCATGTGATCTTAACGGATTTCCCCATCTCGTTACTGGCAAGTTAAAATCGCCCATAATGATTGTTTCACATTGACTAATTGTTTCGGAGATTGATTCGAAAAGCAAACGGTCAATTTCAGCGGGTCTTCCTGGTGGTCTGTAAATCAATCCAAGTATTTTTCTGCTCGAGTTACTCTTTAATTCGATGAAAACTGTGTCCACTCCGTTGATGGGTTCTGTTTTAAGGGAGATCGGATGGAGCGAGCTGTGAATATATAAGATTACACCACCACCAATTTTGTTTTCTCTTTCACAGCTAAAAATTGTATAACCGGATAACTGAAATTCTGCAATGTAATCTCTGTTCGACGTGTCTAACCATGATTCTGTGACTCCTATGATATGGTACTGATCCATTGCGGCGAGAGCTTCAAGATCAGTGAATTTATTTCTGATGCTGCGAGCATTTACATAACAAACTTTAATATTCGGATCAGTAGCGTCATTAGCATTAGGATCAGTGGTGACGTTAGTAATTGGATCAGCTGTGACATTATTATTTGGCTCAGTGGTGGCATTACACGGAGAAACTATGATGTCTTTGCTGCTCTCGTCCGCTCGGCGTTTTTTGACCTATAAAGAAAAACTTTATCACTGAAAAGTCTGCCCAAGCGAGCATGCCCAACACTGTTCAGGTGCAGTCCGTCGTACTGGAAAAGAAGTGGGTTATTGTAAAAGTCATCCCACAGGTTTAGGAAGTCAACACCTTCCTGTGAACAGAGGGATTCGAGGAGGAGGAGGAGGAGGAGGAGGAGGAGGAGGAGGAGGAAGAGGAGGAGGAGGAAACGGAGGAGAAAGATAATTAATGTCAGAGAAACGATGGAAGAGGAAAAGTTAAGTGAAAAGACAAAGTATTTACGAACCAAGAAAATAAGAGGAAAAAAAAGTGTGAAGAAGGAAAATAAAAAAAATAAAAAAATGAATGTAAAATTGTTTATCTATCTGTTTATCCGTATTTTTAACTATGTATGTATATATGTAAAGATGTATGTATGTATGTATGTATGTATGAATTCTCTCTCATTCTCTTTCTCTTTTCTCTCTCTCTCTTTCTCTTTCTCTTTCTCTCTCACCAGTTAATTAGTCAGGTAGGAGGTCCCAAGGGCAGGTGAATTCAGGTAACTCTAATATCATTCACACTAGTCCAGTAATTTCCTTAATAGTGCTCCTGTCTCCAATGCAATATTCCTTCAAGATACTGCATAACATTACTTGCTATTTCATGTTGTAACCTCGTAAGAAAGTGTGTGTCCCCTTCTGTATTCTCCTGTATTTTCTGCCTCTAGCATATCATTGAAATAAGCTGATAATATCACTGTAATTTCCTATGTATTTTGTGATGATTTGAGATTGTTAGGTTGTTAATAGCGCATAAATGACCTGGTTTTGTGAAATGATTTAGGAATGTTACTTCAATACGTGTTTCAAGCTCATTATTATTATTATTATTATTATTATTATTATTATTATTATTATTACTATTATTGTTATTATGAAGTGAGTTTTTATAGTTTTCGCTTGACTTAAGAGATGATTTTTGAATTTTAGTTTATGATTCATAAGGTTCTGATCTGATCCCTTTAACTTCACATTGGAACCTTATTATTGTATCGTTATTGCAAAGAAACACAAGACGATATGTAGAGTAGAATAGATAGTGAACAGGGCAAGATAAACAATTAGATAGATAGATAGATAGATAAATTGAGAGAGAGAGAGAGAGAGAGAGAGAGAGAGAGAGAGAGAGAGAGAGAGAGAGAGAGAGAGAGAGAGAGAGAGAGAGAGAGAGAGAGAGAGAGTTAAGAGGATTGTGCAGAGAGTTGGACAAGGATGGAGAGTGTAAGATAGGTAGGAATGCTTTTAGTTTGGAGAGCTGAGGAGAGAGAGAGAGAGGCAGGTAAGGATAGGATAGAAATGAAAGAGAAGTGAATGACAAATGAAGGACAAATGAAGGACAAATGAAGAAATAAAGAAGTTTGTAGGTAAGATTAGGTACAAGAAGGAAAATACGAAAAAAAAGAACCATGAATATATATAAACAAATTTGCAATGGTGTGGAGGGATAACTCAGATGATTTTCAATATTATATCCAGCGAAAAATGAAGAAAAAATGCTGAAGTAGACATATCACACTAGATTTAGGAAGGGAGTGGAAGGTAATGGTTAAGGTAAGGGATAATAAGAGTACAGGTGTAGATTAGGCAGGTAAAATAAGGGTGAGGTAAGGACAGGTAAGAAGCAGGTAATTTTAGGGTGAGGGTAGAGACGTGTGTTTAAGAAAGGAAGATGGAGTGAAGTGGAGTAGATGGAGTAGATATTTTGAGTGCTACTATGTGGAGTAATATTAAATTCGCTACTATGAGAGAAATATACAGTTTTTTTTTTTTTTTTTTTCATCTTTTATTTATTGATTTGTATTTTTTCATTTTTTTTCGGTATGTTTTTCAATATTTGAGGGATTACCTTTTTTTTTTTAGCCTTTGTTGGTATGTTTTTGTTAAGCTGGGTTTTGTTTTGGGTTGTTGTACACTGCCTATAGGGAACGTAGCTTACACACACACACACACACACACACACACACACACACACACACACACACACACACACACACACACACACACACACACACGATCACTTAGGCAAATCACCCACCATCAAGACCTATTTCCTCAGAACCTTCCATATATACTCTTCCTCCTCCACTTTTTTCCTCCTCCTCCTCCTCCTCCTTTTCCTCTTCCTCCATTTACACATTTCCGCTTTTTTTCCCCTCCTATTTTTTTCTCCTCAACCTTCTCTTCCTCATTTTTTTTTCTCCTTTTGCCCTTTTTTTCTCTCACTGTCCTCCTCCTCCTCCTCCTCCTCCTCCTCATGGTTGGCCTTCCTCTCCTGCCAGTCGTGGCTGGTGGGAGAATCCCTCACCCTTACTATCCTGTATCCTTCATCCCAGATTAGATAGTGTAGTCTAGTTTATCACAAACAGCCTCGTAAGGGCCAGTAGGCCTGTTGCTGTTTGTTCTTCCTATGTGTTCCTATGTGTTCCTCCTCCCTATAAGGTATACAAGGCCTCACACCCATATCATCATAGCAATATGCTGAGCGATATTTGTTATTCTCTCTCTCTCTCTCTCTCTCTCTCTCTCTCTCTCTCTCTCTCTCTCTCTCTCTCTCTCTCTCTCTTTCTCTTTCTCTTTCTTTTCTAGTCTTTTTCAAATCATTATAATCCTCCATTATAATAGGATTTATTCCGTACCTTTGGGGAAGTACAATTAAGTTTGGAATTCCCTAATTAGCAGGTATTTCAGGTGACTTTAATTACTCTGACAATGGGAAGGTAAGACGCTTGTTCATTAGTTTGTGTAAGACTTTTTTTTTTTAATTATTATTTTTGTTTATTTCATTTTTTTCGTGGTCTGTTTTGAGTTGGCGTGTGTGTGTGTGTGTGTGTGTGTGTGTGTGTGTGTGTGTGTGTGTGTGTGTGTGTGTGTGTGTGTGCGTGTGTGCGTGTGCGTAGGTGCGTGTGCGTGAAGTTTGTGGGACTTCAATTTTTTTACTTCAAAGGAAATTTTGACGTCAGCTCTTTCCAAGTTTGTCCACACACACACACACACACGCACACACACACACACACACACACACACACACACACACACACACACACACACACACACACACACACACACACTTCTTATTCTTTCTTCTTCTTTACTTCCCTTCCTTAACCTAACTTAACCTCTTCCACTCTTTCCCTTCTCATTTCCTTCCCTTCCTTTCCCCTCCTTCCTCCTCCTCCTCCTCTAACAACCCTTCCTTTTTCCTTCCCTCTCATTCCTCCTTCCTTCTGAATTTCATCCAATTTCCTCCTCCTTTTCTTCTTCTCCCTTTCTTTGTCTCTCCGCGTCTTCTCCTCTTCTTCCTTTTCCCTTTTTCTCTTCTCCTCTTCTCCTCTTCTCCTCTTCTTCCTTTTCCCT
>JAXIVD010007165.1:5000-21139 GCA_036785275.1 Cancer borealis
GATGGGGGTGTAAGGGGCAGCCAGGGACGGACAGCTGATGGTCCGCACACCACCCACCACCCATGCCGCGGAGTCTGGCACAGGGAGAGTAAACACACACACACACACACACACACACACACACACACACACACACACACACACACACACACACACACACACACACACAGTTTAGTGTTTACGTATAACTTTGGCACTGCAGCAGCCATGTAATATTGCCTTTTACAACGACTCCCTACAATTCGTATATCTAAGGTTGTAAAACTTGTTTTTAAATGTTTTCCATAGTCATATGATTCAAAAATATAGAATTTCCAACAAAATTGCAATCTTATAATTCCATCCCTTAAAGATACGTACTGTACATTCACACACACACACACACACACACACACACACACACACACACACACACACACACACACACACACACACACACTCACACTCACACATACAGACACACACACACACACACACACACACACACACACACACACACACACACACACACACACACACACACACACACACACACACACACACACACATACAATAAAACTCGAGGGAAGACGTGAGAATGGTAGAGTCAATACCTTTCCCCGGGGGGGGTGAGGGGGTATGGCTAGGCGCGGTAGTGTCTGCTGCAGCCTGCCGCCTGGGGTCTTGCCGGCTCAGCCGTCCATGGCACAGCCTCACAGTCACCAGCACCACTAATATCACTGCCAGGACGCCTCCCACCGCCCCAGACACCACCGCAACCAGAGGCTGAACCGTCAAGGGTCCCGGTGGAGGGTCGGAGGGTGGAGAAGGTTTCACGGCAGCTGGCGTGAAGAAGGAGAGAGAACTAATCACCAACTTTTCACAGCACCTTCCCAAAGGCAAGAGAACTTAACTTACCAAGCCAGTCAACCCCCTCCCTGCCCAAGGGTCGGCCAAAGGTAAATAATGTCCTTTCAGACGCCCCGCAGCTCAGCACACTCCCGCCCGATAACTAGTTGGTTCTAATACTTTTCCTGCAGTGGTAACTTTTCGGTCGAAGAAGCGAGAAAAAAAAGGAATATGCCATTAAGAACTTATAATAAACTTGAATTCTGAATAAAAGTTGCGGTGAATTTTGCTTTGGTGATCAACAAAAAAAAATAAATGCAACTTCTGTATCATGAATATGAGATCACTCCATGCAAGGCAAAGAAGACGTGAGACATATAAGACTTTCTGGCCACTGCCATCCAACCATCCTTGCAGCCAGAGGGATAATCCAGTCCTCGGAGACAAGTCCCTGCGTCCCTCAACCATCAAAGAGAGACAAAAGGCAGGTAAATATCCCTTTGACAAGGCTGAGTTCATGGTCCTTTACTACAATGGTAAGTCCACCAAGAAGAGTCACCTTAATAGCCTTTCCAGCATCGATACTTGGACGGAAAGAGGATATACCTTTCTTCCTCATCTCGGCCCTCCACTGTTCACTCACTATACGCATCAATATCAGTTCGCATTAGTTTACAAGTTCTTAGAGTTAGATCGAACAATGAGACTGATACACCTTCGAGTTTAATTATAAGGAGATTAGGGGAAGATTTACTGATGAAGTTTTGTGTGTATATGTGTGTGTGTGTGTGTGTGTGTGTGTGTGTGTGTGTGTGTGTGTGTGTGTGTGTGTGTGTGTGTGTGTGTGTGTGTGTGTGTGTGTGTGTGTGTGTGTGTGTATGTGTGTGTGTGTGTGTATGTGTGTGTGTGTGTATGTGTGTGTGTGTGTGTGTGTGTGTGTGTGTGTGTGTGTGTGTGTGTGTGTGTGTGTGTGTGTATTCTTTCACTCTAAGGTCCAGATACTATGGCTCAGAACAACAGGATCAGGCGGGAGGGAGGGAGGGACTCACTGACCTGTCCGCCTCTCAGCTTGATCCTTCAGCGTGAAGAGCCTGAGAGTGATAGGTTCCCCGCGCCCTTTGTTGTTGTACGCCCAAACAGCACCCACCAGCACCCTCCCAGGGTGAATGCCGCCCACGGAGAACCTCGGCACCTGAAGAATAAATATTATTTTTCCTCTCCATTAAGTGTGAAGTGAGGCAAAATCGATACAGACATTAAACAACAAATTCACAGCTAGAATATTTTGTGTACCAAATCAGCTCTTTTGGGGATTCAGTTGACTGTTTCATTAACTAAGTATATACCATGCTAATTAAATTTGTGTTTATTACACCATAAAGGAAAGTATACGCTTTGTCTGTATCACAACAACTGTCAAAAGCCTCCCCTCTGATTATAATGAAATGTAGAGGTTAATTAACACCTTTTTCTAGCAATGAAATGTTGTAGTATGTTGCTTGAAAAAAAGATCATGTCATGTGGAAAATACCTAAAATTCAAAGTTTCTGCGCCATCTTTTATTTATTAAAAAATTTTCTTTTACGTTTGGTAAAGAGTTTCGAACTTGTTAATGTTGCTTCCTTAAGCTTTAAATCGGCTTACGCAGTGTAATGTACATGATGGTGTCGATCATAATGCAGGACTCACCTCGCTCGTCACGTTGGCCAATACCCGTTTCTGGCCGTGATACCGCAGCTGCAGCAGGAACTTCTGCGGCAGTCCCCCGTCGAACCCCGCCACGCAGTGCACATTCACCATTGACACGGACAGGTTGAACACGGAACAGTTATGTACAGGATCGGGGTGGCCTGGAGGAGCATGTTAAATTCACATTGGAAGAAGAAAATGATAGGTAAAAACCAGCCATGTATACAAATGATGGAACTTAAATTCGACAAATATGTTAGTGTATTTTAAAGTAATGTGAAGTCAAACATAGACTATGCCTGTCAAAATACATGTCAAATTGAATAAACTTACTAACATTTTCAAAGCTAATAGGCTGTAATGAAGTAGCAAAATCCTGTCACTCATCCCTCAAGAAAATATAGATCAAAATACCACATAAGTCAAAGAAAAAGTTCATTGTTCTCATAAGGATCCAGCGTCTTTCTTACTGGACGCCAAGGCACTCACCCGCCGGGAAAACATGAAACACACAAGGTTGCCGCTGCTGCCCCACAGAGTTGATCCCCCAGCAGAGCAGTGTGCCGTAGTCCAGCTCCGTGTTGGCAGTGTAGCTCACCGTCGAGAGGGAGCCTTCCACCAGCACGTGTTCCTGCCAAGACAAGACAACAACAACGTGGTGAGATCAGTACCTAGTCTTCCCCCGCCAGTGATTTTTAAGTGAGCACCATATATATTTCTTTTTCTTCTATTTTCCTTTTGTTTTCAGGAATATATCATAAATCTGGTGTTTTATAAACAGATTTCGAATACATCATGACATAATTCTGATAAGTTTTTTGTTTTTTATTAGGAAGAAAAGAGATACGATGTAACTGACAAAGGCACGTGTATGTGTAAACCTAACCCCTCCTCCCCCCGACACACACACACACACACACACACACACACACACACACACACACACACACACACACACACACACACACACATCTACACACACCTCACTTATGTCAATACTCTCGCCGCTGTTGTTGAAGGTCCAGCGGAAGGCGTGGGGCTCAGGATAGGCCTCTACCTTGCACGGAATGTTCACCTGTTCGTACCTGGCAGCCCCATGGTAGACTGAGTGCGTGTTGGTGCACAAGGGAGTGTCTGGTGGGAATATAATGCACTTGTAATTTATAGAGTTAATGTTATTTGAGTTCTGGCAAGTGAGACTGTAACGCCTCCCTCATATATCATTATCCACTCATCTCCCCTTTCCACACACACACACACACACACACACACACACACACACACACACACACACACACACACACACACACACACACACACACACACACACACACACACACACACACATTAACATTCACCCACATTCACACGCAGGCACTCTTTTGGTTATTGCATTGCTAAACATAGACACAAAATCCGCATTCCTGAGAGAAAAATGTTCCCCGACGGCGAGGCAGCAGCAGAAGGGAGGGAAAACCACCACCCAATTACTCAGGCTTTAAAATTCAGATTGCAGTGCTTTGCTTCGGGCGGCTCTTAAGCGCCCAAATGCTCTCGGGCTAATATCAATTTCACGACCTTCTTCCCGAGCTCTCACGATGGAAAAAAAATCTTAATTTCCCGAGACGTTCCTTTTATCACTGTTACCTCAAGCTCAAAAAAAAAAAAGAAGACAACATCCTAATACGAATAAATCTTCAACATGTTACGTTTTTATAATGCCTTTAACAGTGAACGTAGAATGTAGTTAAATTAAGCAGGATTTCAATCTGTACGGACCCCTTCGCTAAGAGATTAAATAGTCCCTCCTACTCACACACACACGCTCTACTAAAAAAAAGAAAACGGCTTGCGGAAAACGGTTTAGCTAATTCTCACACGGTACAGTTAACCTTCAGGCGCTGCAGGGGAAGATAAGGACCATGGCCGTACTAGTAATGCCGTGCAAGGAATTCATGGACATCGTAGACAAAACAACCATGGTGGCTAGTGCGTTGGAGGGTAATTTCACCTGAGGGGTCGTGTGTGTGTGTGTGTGTGTGTGTGTGTGTGTGTGTGTGTGTGTGTGTGTGTGTGTGTGTGTGTGTGTGTGTGTGTGTGTGTGTGTGTGTGCGCGCGCGCGTGCCGTGAGGGGTGGCGTGGGTGTGGGCGTGAGCGTAATGTATTTTACACCATTTTGCGTAAAGGGAGAGAAAAGAAAATTTGAGGAGAGAGAGAGAGAAGAGAGAGAGAGAGAGAGAGAGAGAGAGAGAGAGAGAGAGAGAGAGAGAGAGAGAGGAGAGAGAGAAGAGAGAGAGAGAGAGAGAGAGAGAGAGAAGAGAGGAGGATAGAGAGAGAGAGAGAGAGAGAGAGAAAGTTAGAGAGAGAGAGAGAGAGAGAGAGAGAGAGAGAGAGAGAGAGAGAGAGAGAGGAGAGAGAGAGAGAGAGGAGAGAGAGAGAGAGAAAGTTAGAGAGAGAGAGAGAGAGAGAGAGAGAGAGAGAGAGAGGAGAGAGAGAGAGAGAGAGAGAGAGGAGAGAGAGAGAGGAGAGAGATAACAGGTAGATATATGCCAACGATCTTACTTTCCCTGAATACTGGTAGGAATTTTTCAGTGAAACGTCACTGATATAAAACGAAAAGGGTCAGTCAGTCTTTTTAATTGACCTTTGAACCCGTTTTATACTTTCACTACTTTTTTATACATTATTTATATTCCAAAACGACTTATATAAATAGATATACGGAATTGATCCTACTCTCCACTTTATTTTTATTGTGGCAATGATAGAACAGATTTTTACTTTAATATTTTCTTTTGATCAAATTTTTTTTTACGGATGTTTTCGAAAAATCGGATGATGGTGTAAAGAAAAAAGGTGCTTCAGCGAGGTTGAAAGTCACCAGGTAAAGCGTGATGAGCGTGGGAAAGTCAAAGAACAGTACATGATCAATACCCAACACTTCGTCCTCCTTTCGTTCACGCTTCCCTGCACGTTCCACTCCAACACTATATATATACATTTATTTTTCTTCTTCATCCGTAATAAACAACACAATATCCCTCTTGAGTAATCTTGTTTTATGCCTCATTTTCACATTTACGACCCACTTTGAGTCGTACGCTTCTTACATTTTTACGCTAAAATCATCACGCTTACGTCACCCCTTACTGTGCGTTTTCCTCGAATCCTGTATTACATCCTGGTTACATTTAGCACAAAGCACTTCATATTTATCCACTTCAGAGCGTCATTAATCCTCATTAGCACGTTATTCTTTATCTACCTGTCCGTTCGTGCTGCAATCATCAACCGGATTTACCTGGAGTACCTGAGGGAAGGAAAAAGAGGGAAAAATATGAAGGAGGAACACGAGTTTGTGTTCACGTTTGGTACCTACACATGACCTTGAGGCGGAGAGGATTGGAGTGACCGTCGCCCTGGATGTTGGAGGCGACGCAGTAGTAGTTCCCTGACGAGGCTCTGGTCACGTGTTGCAGGACTAGGGTTTGGTTGCTGATGAGGACGCCGCTCGAGGGGTTGTGGCGCAGCTCCTCTGACTGTGGGAGAATCGATGCCGTGTGGGTTACGCCTCAAATTAGCTTTTATTGGAGGGTATATTAAGGCGTATCTCTACCTTGTGTCCTGGTTCTCAACGGCGATTAAGATGTAATATAAACAAACTTACCTTTGGGATTCGGGTAATCTTTTTTCTGGGTAAACTATATTGTTAAGGCCGAAATTATGCTATTTTTTTGGTCTAAGATAATCTCCTGAATATACGTAGAGTGTCAAAAATTACAAATTAAACATGATTATTGATACGTGGAAGCAGGAGAAGAAAAGTCCAATATTACGTGATTTTTCCCTGTTATTGTTGTTGTTGTTGTTGTTGTTGTTTTGGTTGCTTTACGTACTTCACAAATTAGTCAGCTGCAAAAAAATATGCCTGAATACATATTTTTCCCTAATTAGTCAGTGGAGTAGCAACCTAATAATGTTACGCTGGAGTATAAAAAACACCTTTGTCTCCACCAACAAACACAACTTCAGGTGGACTGCGTGTCGGGCAGGAACACATACTGCGACCCACTTCCGCGGCAGACCAGGGAGCCACATTTTTATGATATGAGGTGTTCCTGCCAAGCCGAGCCGAACCACTCACCTCATGCAGCCACACCATCTTGTACACCCGCGGGTTAGCCTTGACCGAACACTCGAAGTAGACGTCATCATCCTCCTCAATGTCGTTCATGTCAATGGTACGACCTGCCGCTAAGGACACGACTGGCACGTCTGTGTAAGGAGGCGAAGAGTACGTACATGAACACACACATACACATACACACATACACTCAATTGAAATCACACTCTTAACAATCTACGTTCCAATGAATTCCCATTTTTTCAACACATTAACAACACACTGAAAACAAGCCACATGATGACAGAACGTACAGAAAATGTTAAGACGCCATTCATCCTTCAAGACGGGGTAAGGGACGGCAGGTGATCGGGCTTGACAAGACAACACCTTCCCAACGTCTTCAACACTTGGCGTCCACCGTAACTCACTCGTCGTCACGTTTCCGTCATCACTAGCCTGCACGATCAAAGTCAAGACGGAGTGGTTGGAGTGGAGTTGTAACGTAGAGTGGTGGAGTTTCTATGCGGTGAAAGATAAAGTGAGTCTTCGTGTTCTCCTCTACTAACATACTTGACTTATTTCATCGTGCACGAATGAAAACCCCTTTTTTGTCTTTTTTTTGCTATTATATCAATCAAAAGTCCCGCCAACAGTATGTAATTCTTGTACCATAACATTTTTTTTTTTAGTGTAGTGCCTGCAATGAAGTATAAAAGGGCAGCGGTACTACATCTTCCACATACAGTATTAAATAAATCACTAATGATAAGAATACACACGTCACATAAAGTCAGGAATATCAGAAGAAAAAAATAAAATAAAAATCGCAATTCTGAGTCGCGTGGGGATAATAAGACTTGAAGCAAAATAATAATTACCCAAACTTACAAGCCTCGCAGGGGAGAAAATTATTACGCGAACGACAAAATCTCAAAACTCTTCCTGCCGCATTACCTTCTCAGTGTGTGTGGTGAGAGAGGTGTTCCCAAGGTGCCAGGTGACAAGGGCAGGCGGCCGTGAACCCGCTGTACGACACACCACAGCGTAAGGCCACCCAGCGCTCATCGGGTCTCGGGTACTCAATAAACGAATCCACAGCGGAGAAACTATACGGGCAAGAATAAATACATAGCCTTGAGGTGGTAGAATATGCATGAATGTTAGTTATATATATAAGTTTGTTATTACTTGTATCCTCTTTAATGATACGTTTAAGTCACGTCATTCACACCAGATATATTATGATTGTACGAGAAAAATGTTGTAGATCCGTATCCCCTTCATCCCTTTTTTATGTTTTTGTTGATTCGCGAGAGAAAAAAAATTATAATTCTCAACAGAGCAAACAGCATAAACACATATAATTAGGCTGGTAAAAAAGTTTGTTTGTTTGCATATAATCTAGACAATTACTGACATGTACGTTTTACTAATTATCACTAATAATTATTCATACCCTTAGAGGCTTACGTCAGGCTTCCATGGTCCCTCCTGAAGGTGACTTACAGTTCATATCAAGGGTGACGGTGGAGAGCAGCGGCGCCGTTAAGTTGGAGTTTGAAGCTTGACAGACGAAGGTTCGATGAAGGTCATTCCGAGTGAGTTTCGGCACAACTAACAGGTTATTGACCTCCTGAAGCTCCTGCACCTCCATGTTGAGATCAAGGGGAGTGGCAGCCTCCCACCAGGTGACGGTAGGGGGCGGCGACCCACCCCGCGCTCTGCAGGTGAGACGGAGAGTGTCGCCCTCACCCAAGGGACCCACCCGACGCCCCACCAACACCCCCAGGTCGTCGTAGATAGCAAGACGACGTGGAGGCACTGTGGGAGAAGTACATGGTCGGATCGTATGCTGTGTGTTTGTGTGTGTGTGTGTGTGTGTGTGTGTGTGTGTGTGTGTGTGTGTGTGTGTGTGTGTGTGTGTGTCTGTGTGTGTGTCTGTGTGTCTCTCTCTCTCTCTCTCTCTCTCTCTCTCTCTCTCTCTCTCTCTCTCTCTCTCTCTCTCTCTCTCTCTCTCTCTCTCTCTCTCTCTCTCTCTCTCTCTCTCTCTCTCTCTCTCTCTCTCCAGGTAAGGTTGAGTGACACAATGGAGAGAAAAAAACATCGAAAAACAACACATTATTATGACTTTAGAAACGGCTGCAACATTTCACTCTTACCACAATGCAACACATGTACACCTGCAACACCACTGAATGACAAACTGCTTAAAAAAAAAAAAAAAGAGAACTCCATTATTAAAAGAAAAAAAACGCGTGATACCACAACACACACGAAAAAAGACAACAGAAACAACCACAAAATAAGACAAGAAACAAACCGAAAGAAAAAAGACAGTAAAGTAAAAAGAAATGAAGACAACAAAAAATAAACGAGAGAAAAATATACCAAGGAAGACAAGGCAACTGAGGGAAGCAAGAAGAAGAAGAAGGATGAGGAAGAGGAGGAGGAGGAGGAAAGAGAAGAAGCTTACCAATGACTGTGAGGTTTGTAGTGTAGGTTAGGGATGGACCGGTATTGAAGTGAACACGGCAGCTATACACTCCCGCATCCTCTGCCCTCACTCTCTGCACGATGAGTGAGGCTGTGTCGAAGGCGGCTCTAGTGTCGAAGTGCTGCGGGTTGCTGTAGTGCTTAGCTGGAGCACCGCGAAGGTCGTAACTGGGGAAGAAAATTGATTATCTTTACTTACATGCTAGTTTTTTTTTTTTTTTTTCTTCTTTTTCCATCTCTGAGGAGGTCATTAAGGTAGGGTATTGTTATTTTTGTTTTGTGCTTATTATTTTGTTTTCTTGTTTCAGTTTTCCTTTTTTGATTTATATTGTGGTATTGTTCTCTTTCTTTTTTGTTTATTTTTCCTTCTCTCTTTTTATTTTTTTTCTCTCTTTCTCTCTCAGCATACTTTTCATCCCCTCCCGCAGAAATAAAAAATACATTGCATATAAACACACACACACACACACACACACACACACACACACACACACACACACACACACACACACACACACACACACACACACATACACACACACACACACACACACACACACACACACACACACACACACACACACACACACACACACACACACACACACACACACACACACATCCTACAGTCATAACAACAACAAAATTCTCTCGCTGTATTCAATTATTTCGATGAACTGAAAACAAGACCTTTGCACAGATGTAAAGTGTAAATATACCACCTGCACTGTGTATGCTCCCTCTGATCAGGAAAATGTTGTAGTCTTGGTTACGATATAATCTAGGAAATTCTACTGAACTAAATGGTATCGATATCGTTTAATGATCATATTGCGACCTCCATAAAATACACACACACACACACACACACACACACACACACACACACACACACACACACACACACACACACACACACACACCCGCGCGCGCACACACACACACACACACACACACACACACACACACACACACACACACACACACACACACACACAGGCACACACACACACACACAAGCACACACTAACACAGACACACACACCCACACACACCCACACCCACACCCACACCCACCCACCCACACACACACACACACACACACACACACACACACACACACACACACACACACTGCTTTGGTCTCAGATGTAAGTAATTTCAGGAAAAAAGTTAAACATATCACGGCACAGGCAGGTAATGAGCACCCACTGGCCAGGAATACCATTAATTAAAAGGGATTTGTAATTATTTAGTATACATGGTTTCTCATCTTCACAATGGAAAGCTTTTATATGCTGTAACATTACGGCTACAAAATCGCTTCTATCGCTGACCCGTTTCCAGCGTTAAAGCCTCGGGATTTCACAACCTCGACATTAGGTTTGTAAATTCAACAATCAGAGGAAGTGCACCTGACACTAGCGAACAGCAGCAGCGCGGGTCCCTCACTGTCTTTTAATGGGATTATCTATAAATTCATTTACTATAAACTCATACGCTCGCAACCATTGAAGTTGTGAATAATTTAGTCTATATATACATTGTAGATTATTTATGGGTTTTTTCATTCTCTCTCTCTCTCTCTCTCTCTCTCTCTCTCTCTCTCTCTCTCTCTCTCTCTCTCTCTCTCTCTCTCTCTCTCTCTCTCTCTCTCTCTCTCTCTCTCTCTCTTTCTCTCTTTATAACGCTTGCCTGACTAATTCCAATATCCTCGCCTCATAGATCGGGTGAAAGCACACTTGAGACCTCATAAGACCCGATTTAATCATAGATGTGCGGCTCCTTCAGCTCATTTATCTTAACACTCAATACTTTTTTTTTCTTTGAACTCTCGCCGCTCATTTTTTTCTCACCTTGATTGGAGGAAAACAAAATGGCATTGCAAAATTCTGAGATGGTTTTTTTTCTTCCCTTAATCTTCGTAGCAATGTGGAGATTTAACATCTTCACTTCAAGGAATACTGTCTGCTATTCCTTAACATTGCCTTTGTATTAAGCATATTTCAACAGCTCTAGAAATTATATTACGTTATGAATCATCGGCAGACCAACGTAACTATGCAAATTAACTTTTTTTTTTCTTAGGGAGTTTTTATAATGGTTGCAAATCTTTCCGTCTTCCTGGATTGACTCAGACATATACAGTTAGTCATCCAGTTAATCATCAGAAAAGTGTATTATCGATCCTTTTATTACACACACGAGACATACATTACACCTCCTTCCCAGACGCACATATTCCTTCCGTCTTCCGGGAATGAATCATCTTAGGAAGACGCCCTTGATTCAGGAAGTATTAAAAAAACTTTAATAATCCACGGACAAAACACACATCCTTTCCTGTGCACGTATGATACACACATTCATTTCCTTCTCAAGACGCACACATTCCTTCCGGTATTGACTCACACACTCGCACAAATAGGTAGCCATTAGAAGCAGCCGAACCTTGGTTCAGGAAATAGTAAGAAGCATTTCCTCCGCTGCCACGACACGCACGTCATCGCTGTTAGGTTGCATGCAGTTAGTTGGTTGTGTCGTTGAGGAAGGTTTGTTAATGCCTTGACAGTCGCGTTGTCCCCATCTGAATTATCGCCTAATTTCATAGCTGCTTTTTATCATTTATATGTTAATTTAATGACGGCTAAAATTCATGTTTTCTGCCAATGAAATATGTGTAGGAGTTTTTACTGTTTATGACCACCACCACCACCACCACCACCACCACTATCACCACCACCACCACCTCCACCATCATTACCACTACTTCCACCACCACCACCACCACCACTACCTCTACCACCTTCATAACTCTTATTGAAGCAAGTCAGTTTCCTCTTCACCCTCTGAGCCTCAGTTTAATTGCATTCTAACTAGAAACTATGGAATAAACCATCTTCCTTTATCTATGTATTCTCTCTCCCTTCTATGACTAGTACACTTTTCAGGAGCAGCAGCAAGGTAAACTGAAAAGAAAAGTGAGATATTCCATGCAGACGTTTTATTATTTTTCTTTTATATTTATTGAGCGAATCATAGCGACATTTTCATCATGATTTATTTAAGCACTTGACCTGCTTACACTCATACCAACACGGAAATATACATGCATGCATAGGTGAGGACAAGGATAACAACACTCTGATGCTGGACTGGTGTGCCTCGGACAAGGATTCAACACAGTGTTCCAATAGCATGAAAACACTTTAATTTTCTTGTGAATGCAAATACGAATGCGAATTTAAAAAAATCATTTCACTTCGATGCTTCCATGAATGTTAAGTAGAGAGATTGTGTTTCATTTTGTGTATTATCATTACCGTTCGTACGTGTATTTTTCTTTACAATAAACCATAATCTCCATTACTAAAATTCATCTTTAAATTCTTGGCTAATAATCACATAAATGAAAAATGAAGTCAAACTATCACTTTTTTTCATATGAATTGCCTTTATAACAAAACTATAAAGAATCTCGAATATTTATATATCTAAGTTTGAATTTCCATGCTTTTACCTGGCTGTTTAACACTAAAAATAACATTGGTGAATAACGAGATTAGAAAAGTTAACATAACACTCGTCATAAAATAGTTAAGTAGCCCACGGAATGAGGTCAGCTGAGGAGAGTCACACTACTATTACCAAGGTGTTCACTCCATTCCTTGTCATCTGATCAAATAGCAGGTTATTCACCCTTTGTTCTGAGACACTAGATCACTGCACCATCCCATCCTGGCTCAGCACACCTGCCTTCCTTGTGTGCTTCATCAGCTGTCCCACTCATTGACTAACACTCGAGAGTCAATTCAGTAAGTTAAGGCGACGCGGCGTCACCTTCCACCCTCCAGGACTCGAACCCACGCTGAGCTGGTCCGGCACATTGGCAAACATGAGCGTTAACCACTTAAGGAAGACGAACAGAAAAGCTTTCAAGAAATTATCGGCCTGTGAGAGCCTGCATCCGAGCCGCCGAGGTCATGACCCCAACGCACTTTTCTCTTGAATTGCTCCTCTCGTCAAACCGGTGCATCATCGTTGGAATTGAGTTTACAGATGCACTTCAACGCAATCTTTGAACTGGATGCCAGGCTGTCCATCATTCACCACATGGATAGGAAAGGCTTATGAAGGACAGTGAAGGTGATGGAATACAGTGAACAGTGAGATTGGTGGTGTACAGTGAACGGCAAGGCTAATGCAGAACAATACAACTCCTGAGAACAGTAAGTTGGTGCAGAAGTTCGTGGAAAATCAGTTGTTAGCAGCAGCACGTGGCCCCTGCACGGTATGCTCCTTCCCTTCCGCCTTGAGTGTGCTTCTGATTACTGCTTCAATTTTTTTTCTCTAACTTAGACCATGAAAGCAGGAAAGGGGAGTCAAGAAAGCTGAAAAACGCTAGAGGATACACTCTCGTACCCGCTTACTGGCAGAAAACGTGACGCCATTATCCCGCTGGTGATAGGCAACACAATGCACGGAAAAAAAAACCGAATTAATCTTGTAATGAAAACAAACATGATGACTGACAAGGCATTCAGTGGGATACAAAAGTATTTCAGGTCTTGTAAAACAATATAATCAGCTTTATATATGTTTTTATTTTTCGTTATGAACTTATCCTGCAATGAAATACTTCAAGGTTTCTATAATATAACCTAATTTCCGCAACACTTTATAGACTTACGAAGAAGAGGCAGCACCTCACTTACGTCCTCGCAGGAATAGTAAAATATGACGACAAGATTACAAGTGATAATAGAAAATTGTCGATGCGAAGACCTTTGTAGTTTGTAAGTAGAATGAGTTGCAGTTAGTTACCGATCACCACGACCCTCCCTCTTGAAGGCAGTCATAGTGGGTGATTCAAGAAAAAGAACTCTTCTCTCCACTTACTCGCCTCGTTAAACAGAAACTCGAATGAACGACAGTATTGCAGAAACGTCTCCTTCCTTCTATTCTTCCTTGCTCTTCTTCCTTCTTCCCCTTACTTATACTCCCGCGTTTGACCTTCAAAAGTATGATGTATTGAAATTGTTGCTATTTCCATTATCATACACAAATTCATACACATCTGAGAGAACTTGAGTCATTTATCACAGCAACCAAATAATTACGTGGAAGTTTATTTTGTAGTTTCATGTTCAAGTGTGTGTATAAGTCCTTGAAACGCCGTGCACAGTACTCAAAGGTGCAAGGCGTGTGCATGTGTCTGTGGTGTATACGAGGTGAAAAAGTGTAGCTGAGTTATGACTGCACTGCTTTACTTCATTTACAAGGTCACGTCTTTCTAGAATTGTAAAGTCACGTGATGACACAAAAGTCAACCTAAGTCGCCTCAATTCCTCCTTACTTTCAGTCGGCGGCGTAAGTGAAGGCATTTTACAGCCTCGTATCTTTGTTCAGTATCCTTCGTTAGGGACTCAGGGACTTTATAGGCGGAGGCCTTTACCACCACGCCGCCCTGCCTGCCACTGTACCCCCAGCCTGGCGCCAGATAGCTCGGGGTTGTTGGAAGGCGGCGAGCACGTGACATGTTCCCTCACTCATCTTAATATTTTCGCGTAAAAATCACAACCCTCTTTCATAACTCCTGCAGCTCTGACTCCCTTGAGCGCTGGAAGTAAGTTTGCATTGAGTAGCAGGAGAAATTACATCCTCAAGACTCTAATTATTAAGGCTTTCCTATTTCACTCCCAGTGGGTGAGTGAACGAAGGAGAACCTTGCATGTCACGTCAACCACTGGCAGGTCCCGCGGGTGTACGAAACATCATTACACATCGTTAGAAACCCTCCAAAGATATTCCTTTTTTTCGTTTCACCGCAGCCCGATCAATGATATTAACGAACATTTCATCGGCGGAGTGTCATATGAAATCCTTACAGTTACACCACATTCCCATATCACTTTAAGCTGCACCAACACAATTGTTTCCCACGTCCGCCGTCCGCCGTCCGCACCGCCGCCAACACACCACTCCACCCCCACCCACCCCACCCCCCCACTACCACCATCACCTCCCTCCACATGTTCTCTTCCCACCAGTACTCTACCGCTGGGAATTATCCGCAACTGCGATCACCATTAATTACGTCACCCCTTTGTAGTGGAATTTCTACATAAGCGAGACGTTTTCTTCCTCACTGATGTTGATTCGCCGGCTAATGGGGTGTAATTTAGCGCCGGGGAAAATAGTAAAAAATAAAATAACGCATGTAGATGATTTTTTGTTTTACGTTTTTTCTCTCGCTTCAAAAGGTGTAAAGAATTAAATATCATGCTTGCGTTTCATGTTATAACTATGATGCTTCTGTTGTCGGTTTGATAGCAATACATATACAGGTGTACACGAGATGCAGGTACACAGGAGGTTAATGTAATTGCATGTCATAACCATTACATCTTAGTACATAAGTGAGGTTGTGCACTTGAGCATTACCACCACCATGATGCAACACAACATTCAAATTAACTATTACCATTCCCGTAATCCAGAATGCGAACAAGTTGTAAGGCTTTCATTATGCAGAACCTCGATTCCTTTCTGATTATCAACTATATACGTACGAAACGAGTTTATCTATTTATTCATCTATTGATTTATGTCTTTATATATTCATTCGAGCAGATCCAAGCTTCGTCCCTCCTCGTACGTGCGGGATTAGTACTCTATGTGTGCACGCCTAATTCCTTCTCATGTGTGTACGCCTTTTCCTTCAAATATCTACGTTATTCAACACTCACTCCGAGTTCTAGGGTTTGAAACGTAAATTGATATTCGTATATTCCAATTATATCACCCTTGAGTTATTGATACATATTGAGGCATATCATGTAAATATACTTCTACATAACTTTATGATTCTGGCTTCGAAATGTCTCGCAACCTTTCCCTTTTGCTTCCCTCTTATCAAGCTCAAAACGACGACGACATTTGTTTGTCAAGCATTTTCTTTTCCAATTCTGCGCACTTCCTTTCCCGTTAAACCTTTCTCTTG
>JAXIVD010007166.1:10000-20000 GCA_036785275.1 Cancer borealis
TGCTGCTGCTTCCTTCTATACCACACTACTGATGGGAGCTTCTTAACATATATTTGTTAACCCTTGATCTCTCTCTTCCAATTCCTATACAGTGTTAGAATTGATTCCTCTCAGAGTCATATCATCTCGCAGTATTTTTTTTTATTTTCTTTTAGATTGATAAGGTCTAGGTTTTTTTTTTATATCATTCTCTCTTTATCACTGTTCGTGTCATTTATATTTTTCATTTAATTTTTGCTCACTGTCAATTTATTTCCATGGATTTTCCTATGTCCATTTAACCTCCTCTTGAATTTTTTAGTTTTTATTTAATTCTTACCTGCGCCTTTTCTTCTATAATTTCAACTTTATATGCAAGTTTCCTGTTTTCTTTTTGATGCATACATTGGTGTTTGTGGTGTTTGTCTCTGTGTTCCATTTTCTATTTCTTTACACCATTTGCATTTCCATTTCAGTCTATGTTTGGTAAAGGAGAGACGATGTGCAACTGTGAGTACTCAGCTATTTTTTGTCTTTTATTGATACTATATTGTAGCTTTTCACTAATACACTAGCTTCTATATTTGCCATCCTTCCTACTCTTTATATATTTTTTTTTCTACAATGCGTCTAAAATATAGTTGTTTGGTTTACAATTTCTACTCAGAAATATTTTAAATTGAGCATCACTTGGATTTCCTCTTCGCTTTCTGTCTTCATCACTAAAGTGTTTCTCGCTTCCTTCATTACCTCTCTAGATCCTCTTTTTAATTCGTGTTCTCAAAGTAATCCATGACGTGCATAATATAATCCGTATTCCTATTTTTTCCTCATACTTGTACTTTTAACTCCATTCAAACCATGACAACAGAATCACCACACTCACTCACCTGTTGAAAAAAGAGGAAAAATGTTAAAAGAGATCGCTTCTTAATCCACTTAGTATTAGTGACTCCTCCTCTTTCCTACATCTTCCTAGTTATCATGTATGTTGCTAGTTTACGTAAGGACATCGAGCCTATGCATCCTAATTTAACGCTACTACTCACTGTTATTTCCTTATCATCATTCCACTCGCTTCTACCATCGTTTATTCATTCCTGTACTTTCATGCAATCACATTTATTATTTTGTCTGTGTATCTACATTCTTTACCGCCATTATTCTATATTTTCTTATTGCATTATAGAACTTAATTGTAATCTTTTGTGACTGCTATCAATGGTGACTGAGTGACTGCCTTTTTTAGTCATCCTGAACGTAGTGTTGGTAGGATATTTTTGTTTCCTGGTGAGGCAGCGAGGATTTAGCGTGACACTCGTACATCAGAGAAAGGACATGAATGATTTTGAGAATCAGAAGTGTAGTACTTATCTTTCATGTGGAGAGAGAAAAAAAGAGAGAAAAAATAATAAAAAGAGAGAGAAAGAGAGAAAGTGTTACGTGTGTCAATCTCAGTGTTCGTTCTTTAAAAAAAAAATCATGAAGCCTTTGAACTAGAATTCCAGTAAAGGATGTTTAGTGCGCTTACAAAAAGGAACGTGCGGCTGTAATGTGACGAGAGGAAAGAATGACCTTAAACTATGCGGAAATAAAGTAAGTCACCGGTGGGCGAGAAGGGAAAACAATTTGTATTTGAGATTTTTGAGTAATGTGCGGGATGAAATTAAAAAGTATTGGATTTTTGTGACGGAGAAAGGAACACAATTTATCAAAACGATTTATTGTAAAGTGGGAGAAAAAGATTCAGGGAGTGGATGAGTGAGTGAATGAGGGAGTGAATATGTGAGTGAGTGAATGAATGAATGAGTGAGTGAATGAGGGAATAAGTGAATGAATAAGTGTGAGTGAGTGAGTCAGTCAGTCAGTCAGTTAATGAGTGAGTGAGAAAGTGAGTCAGTCAGTCAGTTAGTGATTCAGTGAGTTAGTCAGTGAGTGAGTCAGTCAGTGAGTGAGTCAGACAGTGCGTGAGTCAGTCAGTCAGTGAGTCAGTGAGAGAGTCAGTGAGGGAGTCAGTGAGTAAGTCAGTGAGTTAATGAGTGAGTGAGTGAGTGAGTGAGTGAGTGAGTGAGTGAGTGAGTGAGTCAGTCAGTCAGTCAGTCAGTCAGTCAGTCAGTCAGTCAGTCAGTCATTCTATTAGTCAACAAAAAAATAAATAAAACTTTATTAAACTTGAATATAGATGTGGATAATTTAGTTTGACTCTTGAAAAGAAAAGAGAGAGAGAATAAAAGAAGGGAACATGACTTGGGCATTTCCACGTGTGATGAGAAAAAGAAAATAAACACTTTAGAAATGTCGGAGGTGAATATAGTGGAGGAAAATATCCCAGAATCTTAAAACCGTGTCGAGGGAAACAGTGAATGGTGGGAACAGCGGGCGGCTTGGGAGAGCTGACAGGACCTTCAAGGGGAGGCGAGGTGGAGGAAATTCAAAGTCAGGGAAATGAAACTCTGCCGTGAAAAGGAAGGCAAAGAAATGGATACTCGTAGAGGGGTATATAAGGTTTTAGGTAATAGGATAAGAAGATAGATAGTATGCATAAGGATGTATTTAATGACATCAGTACTACAACTACTACTACTACTACTACTACTACTACTACTACTACTATCACCACCAGTACCACTACCACTTCTACTTCCTCTACTGTTCAAAATGGAGAATTGATTTATATTTCACTTGTATTATTGTAAAAGTTTGCATATCTTCCTTTTGTATATCTGTTTAATTATTGGAATCTATTATAGGATTGAAACACAACCAGTCAATCCCCTCGTGTGTGTGTGTGTGTGTGTGTGTGTGTGTGTGTGTGTGTGTGTGAGAGAGAGAGAGAGAAAGAGAGACAGAGTGAGAGAGAGAGAGAGAGAGAGAGAGAGAGAGAGAGAGAGAGAGAGAGAGAGAGAGAGAGAGAGAGAGCTACATTATCACATACAAGTACATTTAATTACACGTTGCATACTTAAGTTAGAGTACAAAAAAATAAAAATGTTGGTATAGTACATTTCATTTAAACACCTTCAACATTATGTCCGATGAATATTGAAACACAGCTTAACATTATAGAATCGCATTGAAAACAAACAGGTGTCGTGAGGGTTTCGATCATTCCGTGAAGTGTTCGTCATGGTGATGGAAAAAAAGAGACACATTTTTTCCCTGATTGCACATAGGAGTGAAATAGCATAAAAAAAATAATATAAAGACGTAAAAAGTAAAAATAAAATGAGTTATTTTTGTCCATGATACTGATGGTGGTAGTAGTGGTGGTGGTAGTGATGGTGTTGATGGTGGTGATAATAGTGGTGGTTGTAGTAGTAATGGTGAATTTATCTTACACCCACGAGATATATGGTAATGGTGATAGTAGTAATAGTAGTTGTGGTACTGGTGATAGCAGTGGTGATGATAGGAGTAGTGGTAGCAGTAGTAGTAGTAGTAGAAGTAGTAGCAGTAGTAGTAATAGTGGATTTATCTAACATCCAAGAGATATATTTCACGCCAAAAGGGATATAAATGTAATGCTCCAATTATAGAGAAAGATGAAATAGCAGCAACACACCATAAAAATAGAAGAATCAGGCGATAAAAGTGAAAAATAAATGCTTTTTGAAATATATATATATATATAGTGTGTGTGTGCGTGTTTGTATGTATGTATGTATGTATGTGTGTGTGATATAGTGTTGAAGCGGATTACAACGAAGGTTTATACGTTAAGAGTATTAAGTTATATTAAACAGGAAAGTGTCTTTATGCGGAGGACGACAAATGAAGTAGACGAAGCTACGTGTATAGAATAGGAATAAAATCAGTGATATATATGCGAAAGGAAAAGAAAATACAGCAATGTAATCAGTACTTAATGACTATTACAAAAAATAAAGTATAAATGTATTAAATGAAAATATTAAGGAAAGGAGAAATAAATATAGTTTGATACTCATGAAAGTTTTTATTTATTTATATATTTTTTTTTTTTTTATGAGAGGATTCATTTAGTCTTTCTGGTAAATGTATAAAGTTTGTGTTTTGCAAAGATGCGCTGGAATGTTTGAGAAGTTCGTGCAAGACAGTTTGGGGATCATAAAGGTGAAGGATGCTAATGAATTGAAAGTGTGTGTGTGTGTGTGTGTGTGTGTGTGTGTGTGTATGTGTGTGTGTGTGTGTGTGTGTGTGTGTGTGTGTGTGTGTGTGTGTGTGTGTGTGTGTGTGTATGTGTGTGCGAGTGTGTGACTGTGTCGGTGGTGGGAATGTATTGAGGATATTATTAATTATTAAGTTTGATTTACTCATACACACACACGCACACGCACGCACGCACACACACACACACACACACACACACACACACACACACACACACACACACACACACACACACACACACACACACACACACACACACGCACAAAGTAGATAGTGAAAAGGAAATTACTCAAAACAGAAAATATCACTGTAAAAGCATCAGTAACAATAACAACGAAAATTAAATCAATAACGACAACAGTTATTTTTCCTACAACTTGCCGTCTCTAACGCACGTGAGATGACATTCCCTCAAGAAATAAACAAACACATGATATAACAAAAGGTGAAAAGTCAAAGGTTGTATAAGAGAACAAGTAATATGTTATCACGCACACCACATCACCTTCTGCACACCTTGAAGCATCTCACTGCAGTAATGATAATGTGTTCGTGCAGCGTGTCCCCTTGTCACACTTCCAAGTTGGTGCCAAAGGAAGCAGAAAAAAATGTATTAAAGAAAATTACGTCTGAAAGTATTATATAATTAAAATTAAATGACAATAAAATTTAAAGGTAAGAGTATTAAGTACCATGTTTGTCATTGTTTTTTAAATTTTCGTTTAATTGCCTGTCTTTGTTTCTTTCTCTTGTCACTTTTTTTTTCTTTTTAGGAAGTAAAAAAAAAAAAAACAGACAAGGGATTCCCAATCTTCACCCTCATTCATTCCAGTTGCCTTTTACTCATCACACAAGGAGGACAGAGACATCTTCGCCGTGTAATCCAAAAGTAATGAGACTGGTTTCACAGAATCTGTTTTTCAAATTATTACACTGAAATTTTAGTCGCCCTCAACATAATCTCCAGAGGCCGCAGTGCAACACTGAATCCGTTCCTGCCACTCCTGGAGGCAGATTTGAAGGCCTCATTACTGAAGCTGAAGAGCACCTCCTGCCATGTTTGCTGGAACTCTTATCCTGGCTATGAACCTCTTTCTCTTGAGGTGCAACTTGAGCGTCGAACACAGCTGGAAGTCACTTGGGGACAAATCGGCGGAACATGAAGAAGCAGAATGGCGACCAGGGAAATGTACTTTTCCAGAAAACTGTTGACAGGCGGCAGTGTGTGCGAGCATACCATCCCGGTGGACTGCCTTCTTTGTGACGTTCCTGCAGCTTCCTCCTGACGCCCTTCCAGGGTCGCTGAAGGATGCTCGGGTAGTACTGCTGACTCACAAGCTGGCCCTCAGGAGTGAACTTCTCATGAATTTTTACGATTAATGTCGGAGAAAATTATGATCGTCGCTTTTAAACCACTCTTATCCTTCCTGGTTCTCTTGGAGGAGGGATGGAAGCAGTTATTCAAGAGAAAATCCGCTGGAAGATCTTACTTTATTTTCTGGTCGTTTCCATGAACTCGGGTTTCCTCACGTGCGATGACGCCGCTGAGGGATTTAGGATCATCCCTAGTCATTCATAGATCATTGAAGGTGTCTAAAACAGATTGATTTACTCAGTATAAAGAATCCAAGGAACAAACTTGGAAGCAGCTTTATATATGCCAAGCGCGTCTGTCAGAATCTGATGACATCCCCATGAGAGGCGCAGTAAATCACACACCTCATGACTTCTTACAATCCTCAGGGACAAGCTGCTCAACTCATGTTAAAATATGTCTTCTTTTTCGTCAGTCGAAGGCCACCCAAGACGAGGTTCACGAGTTGAATTTCCCCCTGTGTCTTCCTAAGCGTGGACAGTGTTGCAGCCCTGGAGGCTACCTTTACCTACTCATGAGTGTTTGTACCTTTGTAGCCACGTGTGAGGCAATGCAGATGATGTGTCGTTCACTGCTCTCCTTCATGTTGATAGCTAGATGATGATGTACCCAACACAGCAGTACGCCCCCGCCAACCTCCACCAACACAGAGTTACACGGTGGGCGACGAGTGTCATCGGTCCTTGCTAGATATCACCTGTCAACGAAGTATGTTTGTAACGAGTAACTGTCGAAGGCGATAACTTATTTTTGTATGTTATTTCAGTACAAATTATGCTTGTATGTTTACCAGCCTGATTTGTTTTGGCATTACATCTTGTTTTGCATTATAATCATGATGATAATAATAATAATAATAATAATAATAGTAATAATAATAATAACAATAATAATAATAATAATAATAATAATAATAATGATAATGATACTGATAATGATAATGATAATAATAATGATAGTAATAAAAATAGTAACAACAATAATAATAATAATAATAATAATAATAATAATAATAATAATAATAATCATAATCATAATAATCATAATAATAACAATAACAAAATCCACATAATAATCACAATGATAACTATAATTTCTCTGCATGAGCATGGACGATTCGCTCATACAAACACGCTGAAAACCGAATAGCAATCATGACAGTGTACGTTACCTGGGATTACACTAATTACCACGAGTTTAGTAAAAGTCAATACTGAACCGCAAGTCTGAGGCAAGAGAAGTCAGCTGCTGGTGTTGGTATCAGTGGGACGGCGTTAAGAGGCAGTAATGAGGTGGAACTTCGAGTCTAAAAGTGTAAGACGTCTCGTACAACAGAATAACGAGACAATAGTTGTAATAGTAGTAGTAGTAGTTGTGGTGGGAATAGTAGTAGAAGTAGTAGTAAAAGTAGTAGTAATAGAGGTAGTAGTAGTAGTAGTAGTAGTAGTAGTAGTAGTAGTAGTAGTAGTAGTAGTAGTAGTAGTAGTAGCAGTAGTCTTTCTTTCTTTCTTTCTTTCTTCCTTTATTTCACAATAGCGAGTATACATTGTCGCATTGCATATAGTGACAAAAAAATAATAAAGTGTTATTAAAGTGTGAACAACACTCTAAACGGTATGACAATGATTAAGATAAAAATACTAAAATATACAACGTAAGACATTAAGAAATATGAGAATGATTAAAATAGTTAAATTATGTACATAAAAAAAAATTCACTTAAAAAGTAGACTAAAATCCATAATATAAACAAGGAGACCTTCTTCTTTCATGATTCTGTATGAAATGTATTCTTGATTTTATAATATCTAAACTTTCCTGAAAAACATTTACATTATATTCATTTTTGAAATAGTTAAAAAGATATAACATTGCAAGTCCATCCTTAATGTGAGGAACATTTAGCCTTAGAATAGGATGACATGACCTTAATAATCTTTTACAATATCTGGCTTGTACAAAGGCTGCGTGATGCTTAAATAACAACTGGTCACACCGGGCTGCCGTGATATGGTTACTTGCAAATACAGGAACACCACAGATTCTTTTTAGTGCCTTACTGAATGCTATATCAAGTGTTTTAAATATTTTTGAATTACAAACAGTGTGATGGTTCCATAAAGGAATCCCATAATCAGGAAGGCAAAATGACTTAAAAAGAAATAAAAGAGTTTGTTTATCAACAAATGCAAAGTCCCTAAAAATACTATTAGATGAAGCATAAAAATTTTGAAGTCTAAAAGCAATATCTTCAGTGTCTTTGAAATTAAAAGTAACTTTGTGACCCAGATACTTTATAACCTTGACCACCTGTAACCTTTGCCTATTTAACTCAATATTCTCAGTTAATTCATCCATCTTATTACTAAATATAACACACTTTGTTTTATCCTTATTAATTTTCAAAAAATGTTTATCAATACATGTAGTAAGTTTATCAAACAATATAATCATCTGAGCTTGTGTTTCTGCAAGTAACACCAAGTCATCAGCGTAAGCTATTATGTTACATCTTGAGAAGCCAAAACAACATCCAACATTAATATGTGATATTTCATCAATAATATCATTCAAATAAAGATTGAATAAGAAAGGAGATATAATGCCACCCTGTCTCACACCTTTTTCAATAAAACTAGAATTACTTGTGGAGTTCTTCCAATTAACATTAGCTTGCTGGTTTCTCAGGTAGTGCAAAATCAGTAATACAACATCCACAGGAATGGAGCTCCTTAACATTTTTTTGCAAAGTAAGAAATTATCAACTCTATCAAAAGTTTTACTCAAGTCAATAAAAGTTGCCAACCCCGATCTTTTTCGCTTTGAATATCTAAACATAACTTCTTTTAAAACAAAGCAAGCATCTGTGGTAGATGAACCTGCTCTAAAACCAAATTGTCTAAAATTCAAAACCAATTTTTCACTTAAAACATCTAAAACATGTAATTCAAAGATCTTGAGAAGGCATGATGACTGCATTACGGGTCTATAGTTAGAAGACTCTGTTACATTTTTCTTTGCATCCTTTAAAACAGGAGTAATAGTACCCTTTAACAAACTGATAGGTAGATAGCAATGAACAAAACACATATTATAGAAATGAGCAAGATTGCATAAAAATTGGTCAGAAGCATTTTTAAGAAATATTGAATGAATCTGATCATGACCCTGACCTGCATTAAGTCGAGATATAAGTTTTCTTAACGTTACATTGGATACACGTAGACACATTTTTCTGCTTTGTGACCAAACCCTTTTTAATTCATTACACATATCAGCTTCATCATTTGAATCACACTCAGGCTGATCAAGTAAAAACTTAGTATAAAAAACATGTGCTATATTCATATCACCACTCTTGCCATCAATAACATTTGATACCTTGTTGACACCTCTACTTTTCTTTACATCTCTCCAGAAACTGGTCTTATTTTTACATTGAAATTTATTTATAATAGAATTACAAGCTTCCTTATGTTCATTCCTTAGTAGTAGCAGTAGTAGCAGTAGTAGCAGTAGTAGTAGTAGTAGTAATTGTAGTAGTAGTAGTATCTGTACTCGTAATTATAGAAGTATCATCAATATTGTATTACCATCGTCTTCATCGTGCTCGTCATTATTAGCATCATTGTAATTATCATCTATATTTTTTTAATCAACATGTTTCTTAGTATATTATTTTACACCAATTTTCACCGCGTAAAACAACACGACTTTGTTTTGTAAGCTTTTGCAATGTTTTTTTGGTGTTTCCTAAGTTTGCAAATGATCTTTTTCTGACTTCTTTCTTTGTTTCTTGTGACCTTAATGTGTCTTTTCTTTATCTATCTGCATGACTGAAAAGTGGACGGGAGGGAGTAAAGGATATTGCCGTGATGTTGTGTAAAGTGATGTTGTGGTGCAGTGATGTGGCTAAGATTAAGCTGTATGATATAATTCCTGATGATGTTATGTGATGTGTTGTTGTTGTTGTTGGTGGTGGTGGTGATGATGGTGGTGGTGGTGGTGGTGGTGGTGGTGGTAGTAAAGGGAGGGCTAGACGAGGAAGGAGAGAAAGAAAAGGAATGAGAAGAATGAACAAAAAAAGAATTAGAATGTCTTATACAAAACGTAAATTAACTTCCTTTATGGGATACACTACCACCACTACCTCCACCACCACCACCACCACCATCACCATCACCACCACCACCACCACCACCACCACCACCACCACCACCACCACCACTGCCACATGTATTACCTTCCCACAGCACCTCCTTCTTCTCTTCCGCCTCCTCTTCCTCATCCTCCTCCTCCTCCTCACAATATATTACTTAATACTCATTACTCTTCTCTGTTTATCCTATTTTCATAAGCCAGAGTTCACCATCCTCCTCCTCCTCCTCCTCCTCCTCCTCTTCCTCTTCTTCTTCCTCTCCTCTTCCTCCTTCTCTATCTCCTTCTCCTCTTCTTCTTCTTCCTCCTCCTCTTCCATGAGTCCAACAATGCAGAAGA
>JAXIVD010007167.1:2500-7500 GCA_036785275.1 Cancer borealis
ACACACACACACACACACACACACACACACACACACACACACACACACACACACACACACACACATACACATGCACGGCTGTATATTTACGAGCGTGTAGTTTATAATTGGTGGCTCGAGGCTTGTATGAGAGACATTCAGGGGTTGTCAATTAGGTGGTTCGTAAGCATCATTAAGGGGCTTTGTCTATGGACCGCCCCAAAAGCCCCACCTAAGCCGAGAGGGTCACAAGCCTACTAATGTCAACACCAGTCGTCGGAGAGAGAGAGAGAGAGAGAGAGAGAGAGAGAGAGAGAGAGAGAGAGAGAGAGAGAGAGAGAGAGAGAGAGAATTACAGATAAGGAAAAACAGTATTAAACGTAAATGAGAGAAAGTGACAGCCACTCTCTGCAATTTGTCACTTTCCACCGACCTTCCACCTTTCACTCCTTTTTCTTGTCTCCTTTATTCTTTTTTACACACTTTTTTGTTTACCTCTTTCATCCTCTTCCCCCTTTCCCTATTTGTTTAATCTGCGGCTCTTTACATCTCTTTACCTTTATCTTCACCCCCCCTCTTTGCTCTTCCCCTTTAATCACAAAACTCTCCTTGCCTCCTTCCTTCCCATATATGTCTTCTCTTGGCTCTCTTTCCTGTTTATTTTATTAGTTATATACTCTCCTTTTACCTCTCATTTTTCTTATTAATATTCTATCTACACCTAATTGATTTGTTATTTTATTATGTTTAGTGTCTGGTCTTTCTACATCTTTTTCTTATTTCCCATTATGTTGTTTTCTCTCTACCTTGGTTACTCCGTTTCACTTTTCTTCTTCAGCCTATCTACTGCCTTCCTTGCCACATAATCCCATAATCCTATCTACATATTTCTCCTTGCCTCCCTGTTCTGTATAATTCCTTCCCTTCTCCCTCATCCTATGTAATCCTAATCCCTTGCTTGCCTCAACTCTACCTACACACCCCTTGCCTGCCTTATCCCTCCCTCTTTGCAATTATTTTCTACCTCCTTATCCTGTTCAAACTTTAGTCTTTGCGTTCCTTACTTTGCCTACACCTCTACTTTCATCCTCAACATTAATTACACTTCTGATTACTTTCAATCATTTTCTCACTCTGTCTACACCTCCATCTTATGTCTCTTGTATGTGCGGATTATCATTGGTTTCTCCCGGTATATACTCTCTCCCTTTGTGCTTCTCTCCTCCATTCCTATTCACTCTGCAACTCTCCAGCACTCATTCTCTCTCTCTCTCTCTCTCTCTCTCTCTCTCTCTCTCTCTCTCTCTCTCTCTCTCTCTCTCTCTCTCTCTTCTCTCTCTCTCTCTCTCTCTCTCTCTCTCACGTACACGCTTCATGAGGTCGTGGTAGCGTGTACTCGACGACAAACACGGCAACGACCACCTCGTCTCAGGGACTACGACACTTTGAAATCGATTCTGAGACTAGTAATCATAACTTAACCTAACATGAGCTATTTATCTTTATCTTGGTGATTTTTCAGCGGGGAGGATATTTTTTCTTGGTTTAATTTCCGTGTTGAATGTGCTCTTTTCGTATTCTTAGTGCCATTTCTCTATTTCCTGTCTTTTTTTTGTATATACAATTCTACCTGAAGTGGAATTCAATTAACTTTCCATATATCCAGGTAGTGCAGCTGTCTTTTTTTTTACTTCCTATCCACATAGAAATCGGCGAAATTGATTAAACTTTTCTATTAACGTTCAGGTATTACAGGTTTTTTTCTCTCTCTTTTACCCTGTAGCTATGGAATGGCCTTCGACGCCGCCCGGAGGAAGAACGCGACCCGGGAGACGACGGCAACTCTGAAGGCGTGGCTGAATGAGCACAAGAAGAACCCGTACCCGACCAAGGGCGAGAAGATCATGCTGGCCATCATTACCAAGATGACACTCACGCAGGTGGGACTGAAGGCGCTACTGTATTGTTTTGTGAGGCTGAGAATGACACTATAACACACACACACACACACACACACACACACACACACACACACACACACACACACACACACACACACACACACACACATACACACATACATACACAGTTGCTCGGAGGTAAAACACAACGCTGGCAACCGGTTCTCCAACAGTAGCAGCAGCAGCAGCGGCATTTCTTCATGGATTCAAGAGGCGATAGAGAGCGATAGAGAGCTAGAGCGCGCGCGCGCGCGTGCAACGAGAGAGAGAGAGAGAGAGAGAGAGAGAGAGAGAGAGAGAGAGAGAGAGAGAGAGAGAGAGAGAGAGAGAGAGAGAGAGAGTATATATATCTTGCGCTCGCCCACATACACGCCGCCAAGAACAGACGCAGATTAGGAGAAACGCAGATTAGAAGTAGAGTCTATTGTGGTTTACATCCGCTAATGAAACCGGTGCACGCAGGGAGGATGGCCATTCTGGGTGACTTTCTTTGTGTTTCCTGTTTGTGATTCGCTGACCTTAAGCCAAGGATTAGCCGACTCAGGAACGCTGATGTAATCTAGATAAGAATGCGAACAGGTGAGGTTCTGAGGCCTTGTGTGGGTATTCTCAAGAGCCATGCAAGCAGTAATTACCAAGATTAAGTTTTGTTGTTCTATTACTGTATGTGTGTATACGTAAACTCTGCTCTCTCTCTCTCTCTCTCTCTCTCTCTCTCTCTCTCTCTCTCTCTCTCTCTCTCTCTCTCTCTCTCTCTCTCTCTCTCTCTCTCTCTCTCTCTCTCTCTCTCTCTCTCTCTCTCTCGATGAAGTGCACTTTTTAACTCTTGTGTTAAACTTATCACCGGAAACGCAAAACAACCGTCTCTTTTCTTTTATAAATCAAATAGTCTTGTCAAATAATCGCGTTTTTTTTTTTTTTAAGTGTAAGCCTTTAATTGTCTTGTTCGTCTTGTCACCGGAAATACTGAACTAACGCCTGTCTCGTTTTTTTTTTTTTTTTTTTTTGTAATTTAAAGATATTACAATTCTATTTATATTTTTGTTTTTACTGCTCACTTAACTAAAAGATTTCTCTGATATAGATATACTTTTGGCAGCTTCTAGGCATAATTATGTATGTTTTTGTATTCTTAGCCACTGATGGAGACAAGTATTATGTGCAGAATCAAAGGTTTTTTTTTGTGGGTGGATTCATACACACACACACACACACACACACACACACACACACACACACACACACACACACACACACACACACACACACACACACACACACACATGCACACACACACACACACACACACACACACACACACACACACACACATACATACCACTCCCCCCCCCACACACACACATATATACATACACATAAACACACATACATAAATACAAAGGATAAAAAAAATATAATATCACTAGCAACTCGAGCCACAGGCGTTATTTTCGACCTCTATTACTACATCAAATTGCATCTTACCTAACACTTTTTAGCATTATTGATACGGTCAGCACTTTTCCTCTGAATTCATCAAGATAAGCTCCCATTATACAGTGCTGTTTGATGTATGTCATGCTATCTTTCAATTTAGCAATGCAGCACAGGCCACTTTTTCGTCTCTCTTCTAATACTTTTGAAACATTAGAATACTCGTCTACTTTCAACTAGCAACTACATCCAGTTCTGCCTCGATACTATTTTAATTGTTATTGGACTGTTTCCTCCTACTCCAACTGCAATTACATCAATAACACGTTTAGATCTGCAAAAAAAGTCACACCTTTCGTCAGGTAAGTAGAAAAACACGCCGCTGAAAACATAAAGACGAGATCAAACACATCAGGTTACTCACCGCGCACTTCTTCTTCTCTCCTTCCTCCAGGTATCCACGTGGTTTGCAAACGCTCGTCGGCGCCTGAAAAAAGAAAACAAGATGACGTGGGAACCGAGGAATAAGACAGACGACGACGACGACGAGGATGACGACAAGGACGACGATCATAATGATGGTGAGAAGGCAAAAGGTAAAGGGTATCCTCTGCCCGTCCTACCTGTCATCCTGTTTTTCTTAATATTAGTTCCTACTCTACGCTATTTACTTGTAGAATGATGGTTAGTTATACAGAAGATATTGATTGTCTTGGTAATATAACCTTCCTTCCTACGGAAACCACCAACTTTTTTTTTTTTGTTCAAGGGAATCAGATTTACAATATAATTTACTTAGACTGTGGGTTCCATTCAAACACTACCTTTTTTAAACCACACGACTTAAAAGTAATACAATGATTTGTACACATTTCTGAAACAACATCTAAAGGTATTTTTCCTCACGAATTATATAACCTTTTAATCTGTTGCTACGTGTAAATATATATGAAATCAAACAGCGTGGAATAAATAAGCATATATAGGTAAGTAGGAAAGATATGATGGAAATAACTTAACAGAAAGGCTGCTAATGACGAAAAGGTTAAGGAGAAAGAGAGGTTACATAGAAATGGTTGAAACTGGGTAGGGTAGAGAGCAATAAAGTAAGAAGTTCATTTGCATGCAACAGAACGCTACATGCAGGTGAGGTTATGTAGGTAGGTAGGAGAAAAAAGAATGAAGCGAAAGGTTTACTTGTAAGGTGTTAATTAAGATGTTAAGGAAGGAGTGGTGGGAGGGAGGGTGGGCGACGAAGGTTGAGTCCACACAATGGTACAGTCCACGGTAATTACGGTGCAGTCCTGTTTTCTATCTGATCCCTTCAACTTACGAACTTGCACGCACATACACACTCACACTCTTTTTCTCTCTCATTCTCTCTCTTATTCAATTTCTTATTTCCTTTCTCTTCTCAGTACACGCGGGAACCAGTCATGTCAATCGTCCCCATCAGAAAAATTTTTCCCCCAGTTTTCTCTGTTTTTTCCCCACTACCCACCCAGCATCACCCTAGTACTATCGATTTATTCACTTCACCGCCTATTTTCCTCTCTTTCTTCCTGCTCAAATTCCTGACGGGGATTAGTCAGTAATTCCTCCCTGACGGGCTGACTGCTCATGGGT
>JAXIVD010007167.1:12500-21130 GCA_036785275.1 Cancer borealis
TTTTACTTTATTGTTGCATAGCCTGAAGTCACGCCGGAGGGAGCAAGCAAATCGAGAGAGTGATTTAAGTATAAAAAAAAAAAAAAATGTTGATGCTGCTGCTCTTACGGATTAGCTTGAGGCCTGACAAATGCAATGCACCTGAACTTTGCGAGCAGAGGTGACGTTAATGAGGGGGATGAGGGAGGTGGCCAGTCACTTGAAAGACAGACGCACACATCTGCATTCCTTGACAGACGTCTACACTCTTTCCACACGACGTCGCCGCTTCATGCTGCTGCCGGTTTGCTTAGTGACTCGCAAAATAATATACTAAGTGATGCTGGGCCAGGAAATTATTAAAAACGGGTTTAGTTCATCGCCATTTTTGTTTTTTTTTATTTTATTTATTGATTTATCTTTGCTTGGGGGAAGGACAGTAGATGTAACGTTAAAGGTGTCATTATTTATTTTTCATTTGCCATATTTTTTTTTTATTGTTCATACGTTTATTGATTTATTTACTTGTTAGTTTATTCGTATGTTTATTAATGGATGACTTTTTGGATTTATTATTTTGAGACTTTTATGTTATTTTTACTGATATTATTATTTTCTTTGTCTTGCTATAACAGTATGTGTGATTTTAGATGTTAATTTAATTTATTTTATTTCTTCCATTTAACACACCTACAATACAAGATAGCTCACACATAAAACTCAAGAAATAACAAAATAAATAAACAAACTTATCTCTTGTATGAATAAAAAAAAAAAAAAAAAAAAATCGTATAACTTCCATATTAATTATACACATCACTAAATGTTTTAACCTATCTTCATTTCATGTCAATACATTTCTTTCTCCACAAAGCAAGATAACACATAACGAATCATTTACATATCAGTATCCATAGAAACTCCTTCATATCCTTCAGTTCTTTCATTCTTCCTTCTTCCATAATTATTAACAGTTAGTACTTAAATATCTCCATTTCGCACCTCCTTAAATCTATCACTTCTCCTTCTCTCTCTCTCTCACACACACACACACACACACACACACACACACACACACACACACACACACACACACACACACACACACACACACACACACACACACCTCCCCCACCTTCCCCGGCTTTTTTCACTCCTCCTATAAATAATTATGGTAGTGAAAAAAAGTCTTTGGATGGCCGCTGGACCGCAGGGAGGCATAATTAAACGGATGATAGGTAGATAGGCGTCTGATTAGCGGAATGTAGAAAGCATGTAGGTTGTTGGAACGATAGTGAGGAGCCGCTAGCCACTCTGGGGGATTGGCTGGACCTAATGGAGTGTCGTGCATCACTCTTCCTCCTCCTCCTCCTCCTCCTCCTCTTCCTCTTCTTCCTCCTCCTCCTCCTCCTCCGCCTTCTCCTCCTCCTCCTTCTCCTCCTCCTCCTTGTCACTGCTGCCCCACCGCCACACACCTCCGCCGGCTGCTATACCTGCGTGATGGTCGAGGTGTGTGAGTGTCCTTGTAGGGTGGTGGGCAGGTGAGTGAGGGCCAGGTACGTGGGTTAGCTGGCCCAGGTGAGATATTAGTGGTGGTGGTGGTGGTGGTGAAAGGGTTCTGTGGTATTGATTTTGCATATTTTTTGTGTTAATATATCAAACCGTTTTTTGTGTTAAGTACTTGTAGGTATACATTAGTGTTCTAATTAAACACATACATACGTGCAGATGAGTCGGAAATGAAACCTACGAGTATTTCTCACGCCTGAGTTTCACGATGCTGTACTGATATGTAGAACTTTTCACGTTGGACGATTTCGTTACATCATTAAATATGTGCGTTATTATTACTTATAACATAAATCACCACTGTGGGGCTATAGCATAGATTGGGGCACATGTTTTACCGCAGCTGTGTATGTGTGTATTTTTTTATTACGTTAATGAACTATTAACCATCATCTAACTAAGTACTTGATAATACCAACTTACTTTATTCTTTATCTGCTTGCCAGTCGTCTTGTCGCTTTTGCTAGACGTCTCATTTGTCTCTCCTTAAGTGCATGAACACACACACACACACACACACACACACACACACACACACACACACACACACACACACACACACACACACACACACACACACACACCCGGTTTTACACACCCGGTGGTCTAGTGGTTAGGACGCTCGCCTCACAAGCGAGAGGTCGCGGGCTCGATCCCCGCGCCGGGTAGGAGACATATGGACCAAGTCTCTTATAAGTGTGTGGTCCCTGTTCACCAAACAGTAATGAGGTACCTGATCTCAGACGGGGTTTGTGACCCGCTTTCTGGGGGGAGAAAACAAATCTCCCATAAATAAAAAATATACGGCAGTGACCCTCATCACTGTTCGGGCCGCTGTTAAACAGCGGTTGCCGGCGCCTTACGGCAGCCAAAAGGGTGGCCTGTCACCCTGAGTAGCATAGAAAATGGGGGGAAAATTCATGGGATACTTGTGTAAAATTTGTCTGTGTAAATTTGTCTGTGGATTTTCAACATAACCGGCTGCAACTATAAAGTAAAATTAAAATTAAACCGTTTATTATTATTATTATTATTATTATTATTATTATTATTATTATTACACACACACACACACACACACACACACACACACACACACACACACACACACACACACACACACACACACACACACACACACAACACACATACACACACACACACACACACACACACACACACACACACACACACACACACACACACACACACACACACACACACACACACTGCGAAGTACATCTGTGAAGTCTTTGGTCAGTGGAGGCGTAGTAGTGGTGGAGAGGCTACAGAACAAGTATAATACCCCCGAGCAGCGTGTGTAGATAACATTATTAAGGTGGTAATGACACATGCTAGGCGCAGCTGGAAACCCAATTTATGGCCGGTGGAAATGGTAATGAGGATTTTTACATGGAATCATTAGTGGTGTGTGTGTGTGTGTGTGTGTGTGTGTGTGTGTGTGTGTGTGTGTGTGTGTGTGTGTGTGTGTGTGTGTGTGTGTGTGTGTGTATGTGTGTGTGTGTGTGTATGTGAAGAGAGAGAGAGAGAGAGAGAGAGAGAGAGAGAGAGAGAGAGAGAGAGAGAGAGAGAGAGAGAGAGAGAGAGAGAGAGAGAGAGAGAGAGAGAGAGAGAGAGAGAGAGAGAGAGAGAGAGAGAGAGAGAGAGAGAGAGAGAGAGAGAGAGAGAGAGCAGTGAGACTACCTGTAATAAAAATGTATGTGTTGGGTATCACCTGCCATAACCTTTCTCCAAGCCTGAGACACGTCTACTCAATGCCCTGAGGAGTGTGAGTCAATCGTAAAGTGGATGAGGAAGATTAGGAAATGGATACACCCTAAAAAATAGACACACATACATGCTACAAAAAAAATGACTAGTTATGTGACGCAAACTATCGGTCTCTCTTTGATTTAAGGAAAGGTCGAGATGGTGACGTGGTGTTTTGACTCCTCCTGTGTTTATCCCTCTCCTCAAACGACACTCCTCGTTTTACACGTGTCCGTATCACAGATATGTCAAGGTGGAAACGGTTTTGCGTATGTGGTGAAACCTGTTCTCCTCGGGTTATGCGTAAAAAAGTAAAGGTGACTTATACGAAACCTTGACTTGGGAACTTGGCTTTAGCTGCTAGGGACACACTGCACCTCACTCCGTCAGGGGAACCAGGGAATGAGGTGAAAATCGAAGACATTTGTTGACGGCTCTATGTAACGGCATGTATTGTGTGTGTGTATGGGTGTATGTGTGTACGTGTATGTGTGCGCGTGTGTGTGAACTACCATAAGCATATATATATATATATATATATATATATATATATATATATATATATATATATATATATATATATATATATATATATATATATATATAGCGTCTGTGATATGGGAAAAAAATATCAGGATAGGTTTTGTAACTGCGGCCACGTCATGCATATCACCCATTGCCTCCCTGCGCTTCTGAGGGAGAGTCTGGCCGAGGGAGGGATTCAGTTACACATAGGAGGGCTTAGTGGGGGACCGCCATGTTGAGAAGGAAGAATTATATCGATTATTATACCGCAAAATTTGGAAGAGAAGAAGAAATAGTTGAAATTTGACCATCTAAAAAAGAGAATACCAATAAAGTGAAATATTTGGATATTGAAATATTTGGATATATGAAAATAAATGGACATGGAACACCAGACACTCAACCTTAACTTCAAATCAATCAAAGTTAAAATACATAACTTCTCATTTTCTAGCAACAAATCACTCATATGAGCGGAAGTACGTAGAAAATGGGGGAGGAAGATCACTATACATTACCCTCAAAGCGACACCATTGAATAGGAAGAGAAGGATGGAGAGTACGGAGGAAAGTACGTAAGGAAAGAGGCACGTAAGTAGGTGGTGGTGATGGTGGTGATGGTGTTACGTGCAGAGTGAGGCAGAGAGGAACTACTACTTCGCTCTCTGATTACTGGAGGTGAAACATTTCCTAGTAAAATCCATCCTAACCACATAATCTTGCCTCCCCATTGCGTGTTCCTCGCCCTTCATTATGGCTCTGTGTCGCGGCTTCCATTGAAATTTAATGGTACTCTTCTCTTCCTCTTCATCCATCTGGCATGAAGCGAAAAGGAAATGGAAGTGAGGTGAACGGCTATAGTTAAAGGCAGAGATTATGTGACTTCTGTTGAAAGGCCTCCCTCTAAATACAATGCATCGCTAATAATGTTAGTTTTTTTCTTCATATAATTCATTTGCACTCAGAGGAAGGAAAGTGATTATGCGATTTTCTCTTTCTTTCACGCATTAGAATTTACTTTACAAAGCTGCGAGACTCATCATTCAAACCACCAAATCTTATTTTTGTCAAATCTTAAATGTTGTCAATTTAATACATTATTAAAAGAATAATACTAAGAGTCATTTCGGAGCAATGAATGCTTATATAGGAATCTATAGCAGTTGGGAGTTGGTTTATTCTATTTTCATTTCTCTTTTTTTTCTGTATGAAATAATATAGCACTTAACACGCAGAGCCATCACTGCGAACCATGTTACCACAGGCCCTCTTTGTCCACTAACATTCCTCTACAAAGGATACGTATGCTAAGTTATAAGACTGAGGCACGTCGTGCGTCAAGGAGTTCAAGCTGCGTCCGTCAGTAAGATGTACGGCTCTGCGGGGTCGCGAGGCAGGGAGGGAACGAGCGAGAGACATCCACCTTAAAAAATTTTTCTCTCTTCTTCAGGTTTCAGAGTCCATAATAACCCCGTGTAGCATCTTAGTTTAAAACATGTCCCTACGATAAGACTTGACGTCAGGGCTCCTTCGCGCCGAGGCCTTATCGTGTGCGTCGTCCGTGGGTCGGGTGGTGAGTCGCTGCGATATCCATCAGCTTGCTCTCAACAAGCCTCATCCTTCAGCTGGGCACTCGCGCTCCGGCCTCGACCTCAGGCAAAGTGTACCATGCCCAGGTTCTCCGCCTCACCCAATAGACACGTGCCAGACGCTGACCCCTCCGCTATTGGAAGGCGTAAATCAACCACTTTGCATTTCAGTTCATGCGTCGGACTGGGAATAAATCAAGCTTAAGAATAGAATGACAAGACATGGTCGCAGTCGATGCACATGCATTCGAACGACGGCTGGACCCCGTTTTCCCGCCACTCCCCCTCGAGAACAAAGAACCGCCGCCATTACATCATCTGTGGCTGTCATCTCGCTCCTCCTTCTTCATTTTCTACCTGCCCACGATAGGTAGACTCCGCCCTATGTTCACATATCGTTAGTCAAGGTGACCAGCGGGGTTTTTGTGGTCATCATGTTTTGGGGGTATATGGCAAAACCAGACTTCATCAGAATGGAGTCGTGTCCCCGGGACGCCGCCCAGCTGCTTGCTACAGTGTTCCAGCGCACGGTTTAGTTCTCCAGTAGATTATATTAAGATTTCCATGGGTTATTTATGCACCGTTAGCATAGTTGAACAGAACATGATTTATTTCAGTTTCAAATGTAAACCTCATGTGGTGTGTGTGGTGAACTTGAGTGTTGGGGTGTAGTTTTCCTGTCGCGGTGGGTGAGAGATTTTGTTCTGCGAGCGTGTTCCTCATCTAAAGAGCTGTACAGCCATTGCAAAGAGACGGATTACGAACATAAACATAATTCTGATGGAACTGCATTTACTTGGAATCAAAGTTAATACAAAAATGTACAGTTTTGATAATTACACATTCCTTTTTGACCCATGATAAGAAACTCTTCCTTAAACAACAGAAAAGAGACATAATTACTGAGATCAGCGAAAAACTAACCAATCACCTGAGGAGTGTGAGGCAGCCAAAAGCAGGCATGAAGAGCGAAGCATTCATTAAAAATTACAAAAATAAAGGAGAAACGACTCGCATCCATCCAGCTCGGCCCTCCAGCGGTGGTCAGGTCGTCCCCGCCACGGCTCCGTCTCACCACGCAGATGGATGTCTCTTGTCAGACACTGATGAGGGAAGGGATGGGGGTGCCTAGCCACTTTGAGACGTTGTAAATGTGAAAGAACTCCCATCAACTTCTTGCTCAGGTTCGGCTCTTTTTTCACATTAAATGAAAGCTGGTGCGTCTTACAAAGGTATCAGTCTCATGTGGTGATTAGAAACTTCGTCGAAACTCCGATAATGTGGAGTAATTTGAGATTTTGATGAAGTGGCAAGACAGGGATGCCCGGAAAGCCTCAGAAGACACTGGTCACGACTATGAAAGCGACACTGTAGACGACACGCATAAGCTTTCTTGAGACACTGAAGAAATAATGGACGAACAAGAACGCACAACAAAAAAATAGTGAGTGGAAGGCATACTCGTCTTATGTTCCATGGAAATTAAAAGCTGAGTGATCACCAAAAAAAAGAAGAAATGTAAACGAAACATAAGACCCACACACACACAAAAAAAGAAAAAAATAAGTAGATAAATCTCTTTAGTTTAGTGCGAAATTATCTCCAGGTAGCTTAGAACATACATGCACACACACACACACACACACACACACACACACACACACACACACACACACACACACACACACACACACACACACACACACACACACACACACACACACACACAAATACAAAGCCTCAATATGTGTATGTCCAAAGTCTTCTCGTATGAATCTTGATGAGAGAAGAAAAAAACATATAAAACAAGAATAACTATGCAATCTCGGAGATGGATGGGCTCGTGCAACACGCCCACGTACTGGAATCTATTAGGTAAATGAATGCAAAAAAAGAAGTAGACCCTCGTTGAAAGGAGAGGGCGGTAAGAGGACAATGACTCTTAAACATTAGGAAGAGGTAGGGAGAGTTGGTGGCGGCGCGGTGATGTGGCCGCTACATAATGGCAGGTATTGTGATGGAGATGACGAACAGGCGCCGGGTATGCGGTGTTTTGATGGACGGTCTTGGCTACGACCTTAAGGGGGAGTCAGGGTTGTTCTTTTGCTGGGGTATTCGACGCTCTTGTGGGGAGAGGATGGGAGAAGAGGGAAGGATATACTGCTGAGTGAGAGGTGGCGGTTGGGGAAGGGGGATGCTCTGGAGTGAAGGACGCGGGTGGTGGGGCGCGGAAATGGCGATGGTATGGTGATAGGGTGAGGGTGGGATGGCAGAGCGAGAACTAGAAGAGATCCGTTGCGTGTGATGGGAGGGAAGTTGTGGGGGAAGTATTCCTTGAAATAAACTAATCCAGGTTGAGTAAGCTACGTAGGCGTGAATCTAATTGTGAGGCTTCACTGACTTGAATGAGAATATAGATGTATTCGGAGAGATAATATTTGTATTGTTATTTTTTTAATAAGCATTAGGTAATGCTTAGCAGAGCTATATCAACGGAAATTATGGTAGTAAATATTACTCAAAACGTGGTCAGAAATGATTACAAAAACATTATTCAGCATTATGACCTCCATGAAAACAAACTCTTACTAAGATTCTTTTTATCGGCAGATGTGGACGTGGGCGGTGAAGGCCGCGGGGTGGACGACGGTGGAAGTGAAGGGTCGCCCTTGAGGCCGCCCTCTCCTTCCAGCACAACAGGAGGCGGGGAGGCGCCATCCCTCGCGCCGCAGCCACCAGCATCACCCGTAAAGCCGAGGATCTGGTCCTTAGCGGACATGGCATCTTCCTCGTCGTCACCTACTTCACCGTCTTCTGTCCTGGCAGGCGCGGTGGGCAAGATGAGTGTCCATCGACCATTACACCTGGAGGCCTCACCCTATGCTCGCCCGTTACCCATGGCACCCCGGCTCCCCACGCCCCAGGAGGCGTTGCTTCAAGTCTACGCAAAGTCCCTCGGTCTAGCACCCCACCACGCCCACTCCTTCCCCGGCCTCCCGCCCGGCCTAAATGGACTCGGGTCACATTTGTCGCCCTCTGGGCTGGAGGCTCCGCTGCCAGCGACCCTGGCGGTGCCGCCATACAGCACCGCCAGCCTGCATCCGACGATTGTGACCAGACCAGTGGCAACGCGCCCCTTGCCGCCTGTATCGCCGTCATCGTTGAACCACACTCTCCCCGGCGGTGCCAAAATCACAC